>ML769476.1:0-155815 GCA_009733575.1 Gymnopus androsaceus JB14 | reverse complement strand
AGGTTATTAACATTCGCAATAGGTATTAGAAGGGAATTTCTCCACAATGAGTAAAACTGCACAAAATAAAAAGGGTATAAGCTGCTGCAGTGATACTTATAATGAACATTAATCTTGGAGAAGACATAAAAAAGAAGGATGTATGCACATCAGGTTATTCCTATCCATGCCTTCTTAAACTTTTGACCAGATAGAAAAGACTTGAGCAAAACACCTTCAATGGACATCAATGAAATTACTACTATTGTACAGGAAGTGCATAAGAGTGTGAAGAAAGGAAGTGAAGAAGCGCTGACTTCCAAAATTTGATTGAACGCAATTCACGTGAGACTGCATAGTAGCTAGCTTGTGACTTGTCGGAGTTTCAAATGACTTGGGGATTCTCTTTTTTTATGCCCTCTAAATGTCTCTCCGCAATGCACTATTGTACAATATTCTTATTACTCAGATCTTTCATGTTGAAGCCAAACACGGGGCATACTGCATTTGAATAGTGATTGACTTGTACTAGCATCAGCTTATTCATTGTACTAATCATGGGTACTGTTGTATAAACTGTGTATAAACCTGGTATAAATTGCATATAACAATTATACAGCCAAAGGAATTCCACTGGGCTGTGATCACGTATGATTGTGCATATGAATTACATCAATCTACCGATCATACGGAATACGAATCGGCGGTTTTGCTGATGTAATCATCAACCAGCAGGCTACATGCAGTGCTGCATATGTGTGCATCACTTTCTTACTACTTGCCCTCATCTTTACTTCTGCTTTTCATTGTTTCACGCATAGTTATTGAATGGAGTGTGAGCAAAGTAACTTGTTGGGCTAACTTGCCCCATTCAATCCAATTAACTTATTTTTCCTGTGCAAGTTGCAAGATTAACTTGCCAAGACTTGGCAGAATGTAACTAACTTGCATTTTACTAGCAACTTAAATTGACTTAATTTAACCATTCCTTGAGCATTTTACTCACTGTCAGCACTACTAAGAGTAAATCCCTATGCTAGTCATCAATCATGCCAACTGCTATGAACAAATTAATACCTGCCTGTGACTATATATGATATATACTGCTCACTGTTGCAGCTCACATGGTCTCATGATTATGTTTTGACAATACCATCATCAAGGTTTCTCATGCTTGAATTATTATGCAATTTATGACTTGATAGTAGATATTATCCCTTTAATGGTTACCTGAAGGATATTGATTTATGGGAGATGCTATGCAATGGTGTCATATAGCTGGCTGTCACTATATTCAGTTATAGCAATGTGGATTACTTATGTGGAAAACATCAGCATTACCTGGGTGTACTGGACAGCACTGGATAGCGCTATCCAGCACTCATAGCACTCATAGCACCCATAGCAAGGTCCCCATCTATACAGAGCTATGGAATGCTATGGGCTGCTATGGATTGTTATGGCTTGCTATAGATTTCACGGGAACATCATCTGTCAGGGTAGGATTGAATTTAAAACTAAATATATGGCCGCTTGAATTATTCCGCTCAAGTCTCGAGCAAGACCAAATAATTATAATAAAATCATATATTGTTGCATTCATGGTAGTACATACTAAGTAGACTTACTTAAACTACTAGGATAATAAACGAAACTACTAGTAGTATAACTACAGTACTAGTATGTACTACTACCAATGCTTAATTAGAGGTGTCGAGCGAGATTGGGGAAGTTTCGACAATGTGCTGATTCTTATATAGCATTGGCGAGAGAGAATGACAGCTGGCTCGAGCACACGGCAATCTCATAGGAGCTCATAGTAAGCCATAGCAAACCATAGCATTTCATAGCGCTATGGCTGATATGACATGCTATGGCTTGCTATAGATTGCTATGGCCTCTATGGCCATTACCCAGGTTTTGCTGATGAACCGCTATGTGTGCATTGTTATCTCTCCTCAAGAGGTCCCTTACTAAGTTACTTTGATCTGGTACTTCATCTGAAATACTGTCAAAACTACTTTGAACACAAAGCATGGGAGCAGGATTGGATTGAGACAGCCATTAGAGAGATACGCAATGTCTGGAAGACTGGAAAAAGCACTACTGGACACATGCAACTGTGTCTGTCCCTTCAATCTCCCACTCCAACTCTACTGACTACTTTGTGGAAATTGATGCCCCTGTCAAGGCTGTCATTGAGTCTGTCCATGACCCATTTGATGAATTCATTACTGGTTCTATCCAAGCTCTATCTCAAACATTGATCCAATTGAATATTGGACTCATATTGCCTGAGTGCCTCATCCAGCCCAAATGATATTGTGACTGCCAAAAAAAATCCTAGCAGAGATGGTGCTTGACTTCCTGAGTGCTACAGCTACTGATGTTGAGTGGCTGTTTTTGAACTGTGGTCTTATTGTCACCAAGCATCAGCAAAACCTGGATGTTGCTCAGAGCAGTCAGAGCATTGAACTGATGCTCTGGAGTGCTCTGAACCTGTAAGCACTGATGAAATTGATTGATGCCAGATGGCTGTCACAGAATGTTGGTCAAGTAACATAAAAGGAAGGCATTGCAACATGGTTGCAACACCTTCCTTTTATATCACATAACCAAAAAAAACTGTCAATATATATGCGGGAAGCTGCCAGGACATTGTACAAAAGGCCACCATTCAACTCCGAGTTGAACATTGAGCTTGTGCTTTTTTTTTCTTATTTCCTTTCAGTATTGCAACTTATTTCATGGTAAGTTCTTATCCATTTTCAGCATCAATTGACTAATATTTAGTAATGTCCAAAGGTTGTGGAGGCAGAGGCAGACTCAGAGAGTGGGAGATGGGGAAGCAGAAATTGGTAGCCTAAGCATTTGGTAGTAGTAGTAGACTGTACTAATCAGCAAAACCTGTATTTTGCTGGAGGTCTCCAGAGATCTCTGGAGCTTGACAGCTGTCAAAAAAACTGTCAATTTTCTCCAGAGATCTCCAGAAGTCTCTGGAATAGGGTACCTTGCTCCAGAGATGTCCCAATGAATGGGCTTTCTCCAGCCTACAGGTTTTGCTGATTGTCAGGCCTTGGCTCATTTCTAGCACTCCCTGCATCCTCTATCCACCCGCTGATGTTTCCCACGCTTCCTGACCGTCCGCGGATACTTCCCGCACTATTACCTAAATTGCGGGCGCTTTCCATGCTTATTTACCATTTATCCTGCCTGCTGGGCACTTTCTACATGTAATTACCAGTTATCCTGCCTCCTGCACTTGATAACCATCCATCAGGCCCTCCCGACAACTTACACAGCCACCTTACAGTATATAAGTAGACACCCCGAGTCCATGTACCCTAGTCTGTTATTAGCACTGTTACTGAATTGATCCCATTTTGCTTCTGTCTCTGTCTCTGTCTCTGTCTCTCTGTTTCTGTCTGTTCCAACCAGTTGTGCCTTCTGAGCTCCATTCAAAGGCTCACTGTCACCTGCATTAACTGCGAGAGCTCTGTCCGTAGATACCAAATCTACATCCAGAGCTCACTGTCTTCTATCTCTGTTTACAACTTTTACAACCAAAGCTCCCTGGAGCTTCCTATTGGGTTTTGCTACCTCTAGAACCTCTGGGACCATCCGCTTTCACTCAATTCCGTCCGTCCCACGCTATTTCACCCGCTCTCACCCTATTCCGTCCGTTCCCCACTATTCCCATCCGCTTTCACCCTATTCCATCCGCTCCCACGCTATTCCTGTCCGCTTTTGTGCTTTCCATCCGCTCCCACGCTATTTCCGCCGCTTTCACCCATTCCACCGCTCCCACGCTATTTCTGTCCGCATTATCCATATTTGGACTTATTTTACCTTTTTGGGACCCCTTGACCCATATTCTCCCGCTTCCACTCTTTCTGGTCGTCGGACCCCATACCACCCGCTTCCTCCTGATTACGTCATCGGGTAGCCTGTACACTGTTCCTTGCACCTGAGGCTTGTACTTTTCCGTACAACACTCATACTACTGTCCAGACCCACCTTACAGCATGGTTACCCGGGTGGTTGCATTCAGTCTCCACCTACATCTAGGTGCAAGACATTCAGGATACATTGGTTTGAGATCCGTTTCATGCACAGGTCTCACACTGATGTAGTACTAGTAGTATGTAGACTGCTGCCAGTGTGCCATACAATAGATGATGCATATGAAGTTGCTATTATTATTATTGCCTGGTTACAATATGAAAGTCCTTGATTAAATTTACTGTAAATGGGGCCCAAAAGTTTGTTGCGTCAAATGATGAGTGGTCTCCAGAGCTCCAGAGCACTCTGGAGCTACTATCCTTGCTTGGCTGCTCCAGAAGCTCTGGGACCTCTGTTGCACTCTGTTGCACTCTGGAGAACATACAGGTTTTGCTGATGAGCAGCATTACAACCTTACACCAAAACATACTTGCCAGAGTACAATGCTCAATAATTGGATCTGAGTGGGTAATGTAGCTCCCTCAGGAAGCTTGTGTTAAGAAACTAAACACCAAGTATGGTAAGAAGAAGGAGTGGGGCCAGGAAGAGGATTCAGAGGAGGTCCAGAGGATACAGAGGAGGATGAGACAGATGAAGATGGTAGCCTGAAGTTGTTGAGTAATATATTAAATCTTACTTTGCTATGTTCATTGATATCTCTGATATACTTGCACCAATAAAATCTTACTACTACATTTGTTTTTTTTTTTTGCTTACTTCAACTTACTATACATTCCAGAATACATTTTAACAGTTAGTGTTTTTCATGATGAATACTTGAGTTTTTCATGCATGAATATTCATTATGTATATTGTTTCAAGTACTGTGTACAGTATGTGTAGAAATATTCAAGTAAATACTCAAATATAAATAGTGGATTTTCAACTCAAATATCCATGTCACAAGTGGTGAATATATTCAAGTACATATTTGTGCCCATCTCTACTCTGTATGCACTGATTACATGCATATATTGGATGGTGGCATCTACACCGACCAGCTGCTTACTTGATTGATTGCACTGCCACATTTTCGCCTCACAAAAGATGTCCACTTTTGTAACACATTTTTTGCCTACCTAATGGTGTCCTAAAATCGTGAAAAAAATTGAGTAGGTCCAGGACTTCACGATATCAGGGAATGGTTGGACGGATTTTTGCAGTTCGCAGTTTGAAGAGAGATATAATTAGGGTTGGACATGGTATTTTGTGGTTTATGTAATGACAATGTAGAGCTTGATATACAAAAAAAAAAAGTCAAAAATGTGAAAATCCGTTCAGAATCAATGAGAATGAGCAAAATGAGTTTGATGCTGATAGGTGTACTGCCAAGCATCTCAGGCAGCAAAATAAGGGCTAAAAACGTGGGTTCAATCCCGTGGGTCTAAAATCACATTTAGCATGCTGTGACAAGGTGGGTGTGATCACTGGACCAAACATGTTTTGCTCATAACTCAGTCATCTCAATGGATGATCATGGCTCATTTTTTTTGGCCAAGTCAAGCTCTACATTATCATTAAATAAAACCAGAAAAATACCCGTGTCAACCCTAGATATAATGAAAGGTCGAATCTCAAGATTCTGTCCAACCATTCCCTCCATTATGCACTTACATATCCAGAAATGCAAAAAAAAAGTAGCCAAATCGCTATTTTGAAGTTGAATAAAGGTGAAATACTTTTTCATGTAAGAAGTGATCAAAAGGCATGTCATTGAGCACCCAATAGCTAGAACATGATATAAAACACTTTATAATCATTGAAATACTTGCAAGATATGTACAGAATTGTAATATACAGTGATGGCAAAATCAAACCCGCACCCCCAATTTGGAAGCCACATACATCACCAGTGCTAAACTTTTCCGTACTGTTTTGTACCACTTTTTTTTGGCAATACTGTAGTATTATGACTATGTAATGTACTCTACGCAATTCCTGGTGTGAATACAGACCATGTTCACTTGAAAATTACTAATTTTGACATGATGAGGACTTTTTCTGTGTGGTAAGCACCGGTGATGTATGTGGTTTCCAAACCGGGGGTGCAGGTTTGATTTCGCCATCACTGTAGATAAAATCTGATAAAATAGACCATCCTGATGCTGTAGCTTGAGAATGATGCATTTGAGCACTGGACCAAGCACTGGACAGATCAAGAAATGAACACGGACAAAATTTGAGGTGGCAGTGTTGATTAGTCAGGTAAGTGTTGGTCGGTGTAGATGCCCACCACCACATATATTCCATCAACACAATGACAACAGTGGTGAGCAACCTTGTAACACAACTCTCATGCTTGCATGGCAATGTTACTGAGACTTAAACAATTATCTTAGCTCTGGAGAACCTTAGGAATCCTTTTTAGTGGTTAAGTTAGACAAGCTAAAACAAATCAACTTTTAATTCACAAGTTAGCGGAGTTTGAAAATCCAAGTTGGTTTGGTAGGGCTCATGTTCCTTAGCTTTTTTTCATCTATGCTATGGTCTAGGACGCCATGGTACCATGGGTGTTTCTGCCTTGACTCCTACTCTTCAAACTCATACCAGTACACCACAGCTTTTAAAGGTCAAACATTTTCAGATATATTGTAAAATTTAAGTACTTGTGAGAGCTGGTGCATGAAATGGATCTCAAACCAATGTATCCCAAATGTCTTGCACCTAGATGTAAGTGGAGACCAAACGTGACCACCCGGGGTAACCGTGCTGTAAGGTGGGTCTGGACAGTAGTATGAGTGTTGTATGGAACAGCACAAGCCTCGGAGGTGCAAGGAACAGTGTACAAGCCACCTGATGACATAATCAGGAGGAATTGGGTGGTATTGTGGTCCGACAACCAGGAGTGAGTGGAAGCAGATGGAGTATGGATAAAGGGGTAGTCCAAAAGGTGCAGTGTGTCCAAATATGGATAATAGGGTGGAAGCGGATGGAATAGGGTGGGAGCAGACAGAATAGGGTGAAAGTGGATGGTGCCAGAGGTTCTAGAGGTTGTAAAACCCAGATAGGAAGCTCCTGGGAGCTTTGGTCATAAAGTTGTAAACAGAAATAGAAGACAGTGAGCTCCGGACGTAGATTTTGGATCTACAGATGGAGGCTTGTGGTCAATGCAGATGACAGTGAGCCTTCTAACAGAGCTCGGAAGGCACAACTGGTTAGAACAGACAAAACAGAGAGACAGAAACAGAGACAGAAGCAAAACGGGATCAATTTGGTAACAATGGTAATAACAGACTAGGGTACATGGACTCGGAGTGTCTACTTAGATACTGTAGGGAGGCTGTGTAAGTCATTGTGAGGGCTTGATGGATGGTTATCAAGTGCAGGAGGCACCCAGAAGGCAGGATAACTGGTAATCACATGTAGAAAGTGCCCGGCAGGCAGGATAAATGGTAAATAAGCATGGGAAGTGCCCGCATTTTAGGTAATGAGTGTGGGAGGTATCCGCAGATGGTTATGGAGCATGGGAACATCAGCAGGTAGTTAACAAGCACAAGGAGTGTCTGGAAATGAGCCAAGGCCTGACAGTAATATACTGTTACAAATTCAAGTTTAGTAACGCATAACATGAAATACCAAACTGGCTGGCTTATTTTTATTTTATTTTAATTTTTTGGTGAGCATTTGCAGGTTGAGTTGAGTCAACATAGTCACTGTCCCTCACTTGCTATTGGAGGCCAGGGATTCAGACCTGGTCTGAGATTACCCTTGCTGGTGTGCCTTTTCAGGCTACCAGCTCAAATGGATCTAGTCATGGGCAAGAATCATGAATCATCAAGGATACTCTAATCATGATCCTTGAAAATGATTCTAGGATAGAGTCATGCTACAAAAAAAGGATCATGACTCTACTCCAGAGTAGAGTTAGAATCACCTGGTTTGGGACCTAGGATACTCCAGCAAGGATACTCTTAATTACTGACTATGTGTTGTATATGTTATATTGTGAGTGAATGTATCTGAAACATCAATATTGCTATTCCTGAGGGTTATACACTAAATAATTTAATACATCTAAGAAAACACATATTGGTATCCTAGCAAAGAGCTAAGAGTCAGATAGAGTCATGATTCTTGCCCATGACTAAACAGATGGAAATGCTTTTACACACTGAGTGTGGGACTCATGAGGCTGGTCTCTCCCTTCTCACTACTTTCCTTCTCCTCTACTCCTCTATCACTACCTACATTTTCTTCACCTTGGACTGGCCAAATACTCACTAAAACCTCGCCCTTGCTGCTTGTCCAGTCCTCTCCCAATTTTTTTTCATTGAAGAGGACCTTGTCCAGGTTGCCAGGACCAGTTTTTTTTTTGATAGCACCCTTTTCTCGAACTTTGGGTGCATCATATTTCTGTCAAGGGTCAACCTTCTGTTCATTGCACTTGTCCATTTATTCCAAATTTCAGCTGTCGTTGCTTCCTGCAGGCGTCTGTACGAAAATGCTACCTCCTCATCTTTGAAAGGAATTAGAAAGTTGAGCAAAGCCTCAAGAAAAATTGAAGCTTGCCAATACTACCTTCAATTTTGAGACCATAAAAGGCCATTGATACGCCTATTTTTTGAATAGGCTTATAAAGCCTATAAAACAAGAATTACAATATTATATGGAATAGAATACAAATTAGTATACCAAACTAGTGTTTGGTTGGAATGTACTAGTAAGATAAAGGATACCAAAATCAAGTTTGGCTATTGGACTAAAATCGAGATTGGAATTCATAGAGTAGGATCGAGTAAATGAAACAAGGACTCAAAACCACGTTAGATGAAAAGTATCAAACAGGCATGACCACTATTTAGGGTCTGAAAGGAAGCATGAGGAGTTGGCCATGGCCAACAACGGAACCATAACTAATGATAAGAGAATGTAGCCTGACAATGAGGTACTGACCTAGGACATATGCATACCATTCGAAAGCTAGGATATATGAGAATTAGCTAGTGAGTGTTCTTGTAATGGGATGAAGAATAACTAAGAAAAAGGACGAGACAAGAATTAAAGATTGGGTAGTAATATTAGGAAGAACTCACATACGGAAGTAAAGTTGGCGGCTGTTCAGGATGAAACGGTTGTACTTGAAGGACCAATGTAAGTAACGATTGAGGATACGGATATATATGGGTATATGCACAGGATTATTATAAAATTGAATATTTATATGGATTATTGGATGAGAACTTTACTGTAACGAGTAATAATAATTGTTAATTGTACATTTGAGTAGGGATATTTGTTTAGCCACATTTAGTTAGTTGCCATGGTATAAGTAGCAATCTAGTGGTTTGCGAATACAAGTTTGTTTCCCCCTCACCCAAGTGATGAAGGTTGTCAGCCAGCAAGCACCAGTCTGATCTGCAGCATAGACTCCAAGTGTGAACGAAACTCAACTTCGAGCACTTATCCTTTTGCCCGTTGCACCTTTGCTATACACTAGAAGTGTCAACGCAGAGTTTGGTCAAAACTTAAAATTACCAACACACCCAAAAACCCAAGCTAGTGTTGGTGACTATTGTTCGTGTGGTGATATAGTTCACGCCTTGACTGTAGTTGGTCAACTGTTCATGCGTCCATATCGTTGAAGCCTCGACTGTTGAAGCTGGTTAGAATACCACACCCATCCATATTGTTGGTTGGTTTTTATCAAAATCATCTTTGTATCATCGTTGGTGTCTGTCATATCATTGACAGTTCCATTCTCATACCCATTTTGGTTATTATTACCAAACTTTGAATTGAGAACTTGGATCAAGTATCTAACTTAGTTTTGAGAACGTACTACATTGGACTACAGAGAGATACAAGTATTTGGCGGAACCTTTGACAACGCCTTCACCAGTACTTGTGTAACATTTGAGCACGATCATTCCATACCATTTGTGTTGTTGGTTCAAACTTGTGTGTTTGAACTTTATATACCTACGGTTAGGACCTCATTACCGTCTCTTGTCTTTATTTGTTCTGAATCCTTTTTTCACTACACTCTTTCCTGCCATGCCCCGCCCATCGATGCTAACCCAACCCCTGGTGGGAGACGTGAATCTATTGTCGCACCAGCCGACTTGAAAACGCTGTCCTTCCTCGGATGCGATATAGGCCATCATTGTGTTTGCGGATTGATTTTCTGTGACGCCGTATTCATGCACGGAAGTCTCCATAAAATAGCATTCGAAAAGCTGGAACATGGTAGTTGAGAACGAAACACGTGCATATCACGTTTAGGGCTTCAGTCGCGCCGCGGCGACACGCCGTACGTCGCGTGGACTAGCTATAAACTGTAGCATCATAATCATAGGCAGATCAGTGACCACATTGAGTTAGTCTGTAGCGATCATATACGCTATAACTTGAGGCATACTATTAAACGTGATCTCGCTGTCCTTAAAGTTAAAAACCCCCAAGAATTCCGAGCTTCAACTAGCAAATGACTTTCATCGAAAGAACGAAATCGAGCCTAAGCTTCAACGAGAGATATAGTCCCATGCGACGCAAATCGCGCTTGTCCATCTGAAAGAAAATACAATATCCAAGTCGTCCAACATTCGTAGTTTTCCGAAATGCCAGTGGTTCATCCAAAATTGGATATACATATATACATAATTATACAATTATACCGCAGGTACTGTAAGATTGAGCCATATAGCCAAGTGCTGCTCATCTATGACCATACATAAGCTGGTAGATAATGTTATCTAGGATATAGTACTCACCATGTCAAGTCAATGAAAACGGGACCGGACGAGGAAAGTTCTGCTTCACTCTTGACATTAGGTTCGCGTTTAACCTTCTTGTTGTTCCCAGGACGCTTTGCCTTGAGTTTTTCTAAACGAGCCTGGAGAATGTTGGATCAATACTGGTCGCGACGAAGGACGGAACGAAATATGGCCCGATCAAATTTTGACGAACCTGTAGCCTTTCTATCTCCGTCTGAGGATCTTCGTCGTCTGAAACTTCAATCATTTCTTCGGAAATGTTGGGTTTAACATCTTCTGTAGAGTTACGGCGACGTTTCGTTGGTCGAGAAGATGAACTGTCGGAGGCCGTAGGTTCAGCTGGAGGCGCAATACCATGCGCACGGAGGACATCTGAGCGAAACAATAAGCAAATAAAATCTGGGAGGAATGAAAGGTCCAACCTAAAGGTCTGTATCGAAAATGGAAGTGCAGGAAATAGTTGCCATCAGGTCTGCCCTGTGCTGCGTAGCTTTGTTCAGTTTGGACAACGGCACCAAATCTAATAAGCAGAGTTAACGAAACTCGATATGATTATTTCCAAAGGGGAAAATGGTTATGCACTTGGTCTGATGGTCAATCCCTTTCTTCGCTTTCTCATTGAAAACTTGTTCCGCTGGTATGGGTGCTCCGCGCAAAAGGGTTTTCGGTTTCTTGGGATTGACGATGACAAGCCAGTATCTAATACGCAATTCAATTTGCCCCACACTACAAGGCATTTCCGACGTGTCGTTGTCTATCAAGAAATGAACAAGATAAGTATCCAAGAGGACTTGATCGCAAAACTCCAGTTTACCTGTCAAGTTCAAGGGAGAGAACTCAAATGGCCTTAAAGCTGTTGGAGAGACGCGAATGCCTGTTTTTGTGGCAACATCGTTCCTCCTGTTTATGATTGTGCCTCCACAGTTGGTCCCGTCCACGTAGATAACTCCATCAGTGGCCTTTTTGCAAATCGAGTCTTTCCAATGAACTTCATATTTCTGTACAATAGCTCCTTCAGGATACACAAATGCCGAAGCAAAAGAATAGCTACCTTGCCGGCGAATGAAGGGATCCAACAAGTTACCGTCGTTATTCCATCTGCCTCCGAGGTTTCGACATTATATTCGTCCAAGGGTTTGCCGTCGATTACGATGGACGCAGAGAATGATTGGAATGTGGGCATTTTCACTAAACTTTCGCAGCTTTGATGTGAAGATGGTGGCGAAAGGCAAGAATATGAAAAGCACGTGCCACCTCAAGCGCGCCCTATTCGTCATAACGTGGCGCCTCTTCTTTTCAACAACTACCATGTCCGTATCTCCAGGAAGACTATCTCCCACTCTTACCTTTCGCAACAGAACTCGCCCAAGTCCAGAACGCTCCTGCTCAAACGGGAGCTCCTCCGAAACGAATACATCGATAGCAGCAACCACTGGAAATTGCCTACTACGGCGAAAGATCAATATCTACCTCTTTATCTTTACCATCTCGTTCTCCGTTTTCTTTCTCTTATCCGCCTATCATGTCATCCCCGACACAACTCGATTTGAACGGGCTAATCTTTCGATTCGGACGAGTCAGAACAGTTTGGACTGGAACTCTGACACTAAAACTCGCGCTCTTTCTCGCACTTTTCCAAAATCCCTCTATCTTGAGAAGGAAACTCCTACCTCCTCAGCATCTCTATCACCTTATAAAAACACCCGTACTGGCACAGTTCCTATAGTTTATCGAACAGTCCTCGAACGGTTATCGAACCTCGATCACGAACAAGCAGCCTTGGTAATTCCAGCTGCGCCTTCTCTTCCTACATCTAACCCTTTCCTTCATGTTCCATCTGTGAAACCCTCCGTCGCAGACATCTGCAGCGAATCTCCTTGTCGATTCCTCCTCCCACTTCGCATCGCAGAACAAGAATCCAAAGCCCGGATACATCTTTTAGAAATCATCCAAGCTGCTAAAATCCTTGATCGCGTCCTCGTACTACCTCATGTCGGAAAAAGCAGGCTAGGTTTATGCTTTCGATGGAGTCTTGAAGCTTATTACGATGAGGATTTACTCCTGAAGACGCTGAATGATGAAGGTGTCCGTGCCGTGACGCTTGAAGCTTTCAAATCGTGGCTGGAATCGGAGCCTTTACCCTCTCCTCGTGGTCAGCTACTATCTTTAGGATCCAAGACAGACTCCGACCGTCCAGGCTCAAGGAAATTCGTCGACGACGAGGATGGATTGATCGTCTCCGTCGACGATGAACCCGTAGCGTTAAAGGATTCTAGGTTTCCCGGATGTTTTGCCGAACGTTTGGCGCGCTGCTTTCGAGCGAATTTACGCCGATATCGATCTCTCCCTCGTCCGCGCTGAGTAAATCGCTCCGGAAGCAACCTATCGGAGGAGAGATCATCGCTGCTCTGGCGAGAGATGATATCAAGAATGCTTCTAGGTTCCCGGTCTTGACAGAATCTGTCGCATCGTACGACGAGCCGGAAGTGATTATGCTGAACTGGAGTATGCGACATCCCATCTTCCGTCAGGCATTCCAAGGATCTATAACGTATTCGCCTTGGCTCGAACAATTAGCCAAAAAGGTCTCGCCAGTGAATCTCCGTATCTGATGATCCATTGGCGCATGGAGAGCGTTTCGCCAGACGCATTGCCAGACTGCGCTCACGATCTCGTCGATACCATCTCGAACCTCTTGCACGCTCCCGGTCTTGGCGACGGCATTCAAAAGGTTTGGTTCGCGGGTGACTATCCCTTTCCTATCGTCAATCACCTGTACCCTCTGGCATCCGACCGCGCCCAAATCACCACTACGCCCAAGTCGGGAACGTTTAGGAATTTTGGCTCGAAGCATACGGAGGCAGTGGATATTCTGGTAGATGCATTTCGTGATGGAGCGGAGCTGGAACGATGGGATATCACCGATTTAGCGGCGGAGCTTGTGCGGATGGAGGAGGACGATGACCTCAGTCAAGATGTTCACCCCAGATTTTTTGAAGCGACTCTGGGGCTCTAGGAATCTTGGATAAGATAATCGGTATGAATGCAGCTCTTTTCGTGGGAGGAGCCAAGGGATGTGGGAGGACGAGGTAAAGCTTATTATTGCACCTTTCGACCTGACTCTGAGCTTATTTTGATTGCAGCTCCTTCACCAAGCAAGTAATCGAGAGAAGACGGGATATTGATGCTTCGCCAGTGCGGAACGTTGTTGAATACTTTGGTTGATGAATTCCTATAAATGTATTTCGTGGCGGGGTATCTAGCATTACCGCGTTTGATTTCACACAAATTCTTGTATCGGTATATTTGGCACGCGACTCATGTTCATCAGATCCACCACTATGTATGTTAGCTGTCCAATTAGTTGCAAGTACTGGGCAGTAGGCTCGGGCTGGTCATTGTCGAGGACTACCGTCCATCAAGCCTTTCATCAAGCGCCCACGTCAAACGCTCATGTTTGTTTAGGTAATAGCCACCAACTTCGGCGTCAACTTCCATCTACTCTTGCTCTTCGCCTTGGATATCCTTCAGAAGCGCAGGATCTACCTCACCTCGTCTCTTCATATTATCCTAGCTTATGCTTAAACGTTAAATTCATTGGATTCTATGAGCGCAAACACTGGAATAAACTCTCGATGGGGAAGAGGTATGTTCCCACCGCGTTTACCCGTTTGTCCTTGTACCATCTATTTTGCTCTCGTATTCATGACTATCAATGAATATGTGAACTAATACACCTTTATAGTGCTGATTTGCGGAGGAACTGATTGGTACGTTTGATATTAATCAAATTGGACTTTGGTCAAACTTTGGTCATTTTATCTCCTAGGACGCGGTTAGGCCGCAGAGACAAACCCGGAGCTCCTGTAAGGTCTGAGGAAGAGGAAGATTTGTGAGTCTTTCGTTCATTTTTCGTGTTTGACACGAACTTGGCTCGTTCCCCCTTTTGCAGTTTCTGCTCTTTCATGCCTATGTTTCTTACATGTTTACAAGCTTTTTGAACGGATTGGATGCTGATTTACGCGACTACAGACACCCAGATCTTCTTGAACCCTATATTCTTCGTTCTCTATCAAATGTCCAAGTTACTTCAGTTCATACAGGATGTAGCGCATGCCATTTCGTAGTCCTCGACGTTGAAGGAAACGCGTGGTTATTTGGACGAAATGGATCCTGCTGCCTTGGTACATGCAAGGACGACTCGGGAGCAGTCGTTGACGCGGTCTCGGAGAATGCGCCTATGAAGTTGAGCCCTACGGATCTTGGTGCTGCCAAAGGTACCAAGTTTGTCGACGCAGCCTGCGGAAGGAATCACACACTCCTCGTAGGTAAGCTTATGCTATAGTGTGCTTAATACCCAGTTGTCGCCATTTCGCCGTATAACCCCTTACCCTTCCTTTTTCCAGGTAGTGATGGCCAAGTTTGGTCGGCTGGCGCAAATCCCCTTGGACAGGTTTTTAAAAAAAAGTCTATCCAGATCCTTCCGCGACGCTAACTCCGATTTCTTCGCAGTGTGGTCATTCTCCGTGCCCGGAAATTACATCCTTCAGGGTAGTATCCGGCTTTCACCAGGATGGTCCTGAACACGCGGTTAAAGTATCTGCTGGAATAACTTTTTCTCTAGTGCTCACAGAATCGGGAAAAGGTAAGCCTAGTCAATGTTCGAATGATTGAAGATGGTGCTTATAGTTTTTATATAGTCTTCTCATTTGGCAGTGGGGAGAAAGGCCAACTAGGGAACGGATCGACCGGAGAGCGCATTACCACCGGAAACAAGGTTGCGTTCGATATCGTCGAGACACCTCGTGCGTGTGATTAATCTGCTTCCCCTCACATGTCTGACTGTGCACACCTTTAAAGACTACATCAGAGAACTCGATGGTAAAAAAATCATTCAAATTTCTTCTGGGCACCAACACAGCGCCGCTATCGATGACGAAGGGTATGCCTCTACTTTACTCAATCATGCACACGGAACTCATATATATCCAGTCTCGTCTACGTATGGGGATACAATGGTTATTGCCGACTAGGCTTGGGCAATCAGGTCGATATCTTGAAGCCCAAAGTTGTCCCGCAATTCTCGGGGCCGAACAAAGCAACTATGGGCTCTTTGGTCGTTTGCGGACCCTCCAACACTGTAGTCATCGACAGGCAAGGAATGTACTGGATGGCAGGGAAGTGGAAGAATTCTGGAGAGGGTAACGCCTGCTTTATCATTGCTTTTGTCTAGCTAATAGGGTTTGTAGGCTCTTCCGGATCTCCGTACTCGTCTTTCCGAATCATTCAAGATGTCATGGCCTGTAAAGTCAGCCATGCTGCCTGTGGAGGAGTTACGCATTGGTTGATCACGCCAGACGACGTCGGGCTGATGACTGTTGCTTGGGGGCAGAGTGCTTCAAATGGTGCCGTCGTGTCCGTGTTCTTTCAACAGAAAACTGTGATACTTAATTTTTCTTTTAGGGGAGCTCGGCCTGGGACCAGATGAACCGAAAAGCTCAACAAAGCCGACAAAACATATGCCTTTGGAGGGAATCGAGGTCCTGCAGTGCGTGTTTCACATCTTTTTCCTGACCATCTTCAAAACGTTACTCACGCCAGTCAACCTCATTTTACAGAATTGCTGCCGGCCAGAATACCACCGTCTTCCTCGTCAAGCCTACATCGGATGCTGTTGCTATTCCTAACGGAGACTCGAAAGCAGAGGATGGAAACGAGGATAAATATTCCGACAGACCCAGGCATCCCGAAGAGTTGGATGGCGTCCCGGAAGTTTGTCTAGTTTGCCACAAAGACAACGGAGACGACGACTCGCCTCTGGAATGTGACAAGGTATTTCTTTCGCATCTAGTTTCTTCTCCTTGCGTTAACGAATGGTCTTCTTCCAGTGCGACAATCCCTACCACCTTGGCTGTCTCAAACCTCCGCTGACCGCCGTTCCACCCGGTGAATGGTTCTGTCCGAAATGTACCAAAAACCCAGGCGCACCTCTTCCTGGATACACAACGGTCAGACCGAGTAAGATGACGACGGATGGTGCACCTGCCGCGGGTACTCCGGCCAAGCGAAAAGGAAACGTGGATGAAGATGGCGACGAGGATATGGGGCGCTCGAAGCGAAAAGCACCTGGATCAGAAGGCACGAGGGGTGGTACGTTTCATTTTAGACTCTATCTGAAGGTATGTGTCTGACGCCCAATTGCAGGTGCCAAAAAAAAGAGACAGTAAAAGCTGAACGATGCAGAAGCTTCTGTACGCTGCCGAAGCGAGGGGACGCCCGATTGTGTGGTTCCGAGTGCACAAGGAGAGCTTCCTCCAGCATAGTCGTCGCCACAAGTATCAGTCGGACGAATCTGTTAGCTATCGCACTCGAGCTGGACATTGAGTTGTTGTATATAGGAACTTGGTTTTATCCGCTTTCTGTTTGTACTGTTACTTATCGTAAATATCTTTTCGTATCTTTGTACGGTTTTTTTGAATCGCGGCTTGCTGTCTTGTTTTGTTTTGCTTTCTTTTCGTCGAAAATGAATACACGTGATTTTCCCGAAGCGCGCGGCGCGGTTCTTTTTCCACAACCACCACCACACGCGCGCGCGTCTTGCGGTTCTACCCCTGTCGACCATGCTTTTCAATACCCTTTCTTCCTGGCTAGTAATTAATGGGCAATATACAGAAGAATTCAACATAGAACAATCAGATGTCGACGGCGTACCCCAAATTACTTGCTGGGTGGCTTCCCAAGTAGGGAAAGTAAGCACTAGATAATGCTCTGGCGATAGAGCAATCTCTGATAACATTTTCAGAATTTTCAGGTTCACTATCGTGATCAAAGCAGAAGAACCTTCAGAGCTACTGTATCCATTGATGGAAATAAGTGTGGAGGTCGAATTCTGAGAAACGGAAAGATTTCCGGACATCTGGACGGAATCTCTACTTCCTCGACCACTTTAAGGCCATTTGTCTTTTCAAGCTTGAGTTTCACAGGTAACTCACTAGAAGTAATCACTTCCAGTGCCTCAGTTGAACCTTTTATTCAGAAGAAGAGGATCTTTCCACAATGGGCTCCCTCTCTAACGTTGGGCAGATTGAAGTAGCCATTGCATACGTGGTCATTCTAGGAAACGATGCTCTTCGTCCATATCAAGTTCCTGCCGAACAAAAGGTTAACGAAAAGGCAAAGAAGGGTATCGATCACCAGACAAGGTGTGTCTGTCGACCTTGTAGATTGTTTTCTGTGTTATATAATCTGCTTCTCGTGGATAGATTTGGTGATACTGTTCAACAAGATGTAATGCGTGCAGTCAAAACACGACAAATTGGAAAGGACGTTGTTCGGTTTTGTTTCCGATATAGGCCCCTGGGTCAGTTTAACATCTATGCTCTACTTGTGTATGACTCAGGAGAACTGTAGAGGTCCTTCGTGCTCATGAAATCGCTCCTCCTGCTCCTACCCCTGTTGCTTCAACATCAACATCCTCATCGCAACGTACAAAAAAGCGACGGGCTTCCGATGAACCTGAGGACGTGAAACCAACTACTGTTGATGATGATGAGGTACTTATCATATCGGATTCTGAAGACGAGAAACAGGTATGTTCAGAACACTATACCAGTATCATCTAATCTAAGCTTCCATTTCAAAAGCGAACCTTGAATCGACGAAAGAAGATGAAAATTAAACGAGAGCAAGTGAAGAGGGAGTCATTGAGCGTTCCGATGTCAGGAGAGGTCATAGACTTGACGTAGCGTCCGAGTCTGTTGTATTTTGTTGGTGGGCTATTAGTTTCTGGCTGATGATTTCTTGACAATTCAGCTTTCTAGGCCTTTGTTCTTTAATCTATTCGCGACGCGCATTACAACTGTGCTATAGATACCCCTGTAACAATTTATTTTTTGGTCCACAAACGCGAATAGTCACATCACATGGGTTGAAAGTACTCGTCCACTGTTCCTCCGCAAATGATTTAATTCCTAACAGAAGGGAAAGAGGGAGCAATGGAGGTGAAATGCCGACGGCGAAGTTGAAGATGAATTAGATGAGATCCTTCTCAAGCTTCGTCTAATACACTTCTCCCTTGACGCGCATTGAGTTGAAATAGGGCTGCCATTCCATTGGACCGAAGACAAATCAACCCGTATATTGCCACTATGAACGATAGGCCAAATATCAGCCATAGTCTCGAAGGATTATGCTGATACTGTGTGATTCCAGTAATTATCGTGACATTAGTGTACGAATTCTCTGCGAAATATCAGCAAGGATGACAAAGGCCAGTATCCCCGGGCGTATGGAATATTTGAAAAGAATGCGTTCGGTGTTTAAGGCGCTCGGTGAAGAGGTCAAGAGGTTTTTAGCCCTAAAGGATGCGGGCGGCCACGAATGTGATACACAGCCTGGAATTTAAAGCAAGTTCATCAATTGAGGTTGTGGAAATAAAGTAAATAGATCTCGTACCGTCTGAGATAGAGTGCTTTTCAGCGCCACGAAAAGCATTGAGACAAATGCCACAGGAAAGACGTTCTTCAGTGGACTAATAAGTGTAATCATCAGTCGGTGTCCCATTGAAATGGGAGAACACTACCGAGTGCAACCCAATATCCAGCATGAACAGATGGTCAAAAGGGCAAGTTCTCGGTAGTTCGAATGTGCGAGAGGAGAAGCGGATTTTGGTCGATCCTCTTCCAATTCATTTCGACGCTGTACCGTGCATAGATGTCTTGCAGACCTAACCGCTACATAGAAGTGCCTTTACTACTACGAACTTTACAACGAAGGGAAGTGAAGCAGTCTTCAGCAGAGTTGAGCTGTCACCCTTGAAAACAGCATCGAGGCAGATAAGATGGGACTTGGAAATGCACAACAAGAGTGTAAACAAAATATGATCCATTAGAATAGTATACGAACGAGAAACATATAATGTAGATCCTTCGCCATGCACAACTACCGTCTAACAATCCTTCCCTCTGCATCATGAGCGACCAGCCGAAGCGATGCCTCCGTACAAAAAGAAAAAAAGATCGAGCAAAAATAATTGTCGCATGGCTAAAAGAACCGATGTCTATAGACACCTTGGTTCAATCTTGAGGACGGGAACGCGGACAAGGAGGCGGAAGAGCTGATACCGAGCCCGAACTTTTATGTCCTCGAAATATTGTTCAAAGAAAAATTATTCAAAGAGCGCTGGTTTTTATAGGTGTAGTTAGTGTCTCACGGTCAGCTGATACTACTTAAGGGTCGGGCTTTGAGGGCCGAACGAAATCACAAGGAAGCGCCGCACGACATTTGTTGAGGACAACCATGACCTCGTACTCAAAACCTACATCGTTAGCCAAACTCAATGATGCAGTGCTAGGATGTTTCTCAGCATTTCCCCCTTCAGAATTCATTGATCACCTTGTCAGATATCTGGGTACTTGGAGCGGCAGCGAGTGAGTACATGTTGGTTCAAATATCATCGGAATGGTACTGACCAGTTTGCGGATACTCAGTAAACTCTTTGCGATTGTCGAATATGCCCTAAAGCTCTTGGTACCGCTTCTAAACAAGCGCGCACAACTTCAGAAGAATGCAGGCTTGCGCAAGGTTGCGACCAGCTCTACAGCTGTCAGATTCTCAAACTTAGCAAGCACCATATCTGATTCGAGGACTCTGTGGAGGTAAGTAATATACTCCTCGACGTTCATTTTCCTCAATGGATCAATACAGATTTTGGGGTTAGTCCGAATATCTAATAACACCATTGGATGCCTAATATTCGACTTTTCAGGACTTTTATCAATCATACGATGGATGGTCTCACTTGAGCGCAGTCCTCAACCGACACGGAACCTGCTAAACATCGAGCGCCTGCAAGGCTGGTCCATGCTTGGGTACTATCCTCTCGAGCACCTAAGCTACCTCGTCTCGCATGATGTCGTTCCCTCCAGATCAACTATTGACCTCTCTCCGTTTTTGGCGAAGAAGCGGTCTCTTCAGCTAAATTCAGGGACCCTTGGCGTGTGGTCTGTCCGATGCTGGGCGTTCTACGTCGCATTGCAGTTTGCGCATCTGCGTGAGGACAGGATGCTGCTTCAGGCGAAATATCGCACCCTCCGCAAGGTGGGCTTGAAATCCGCGGATAAGCAGGAGATGCAGAAGCGCTGGAACGCATATTGGAGCGATCTCGTAATTAATCTGGCTAATTTTCCACTAGCTATACACTGGTGACTGCTTTTCGTCCTTGAATCGTTAATGCGTTTCTGATTGATATTCTTCAAGGTCGACGGGAAGCAAGCTCCTCAAGCATGATGTAAGTCTCTATGTACGTGTTCTCGTTCATCTATTAACCATGAGATTTCTAGGCCATTGTTTCCATTCTCAACCTGATCGTCGCTGTTGTGTCTTTCAGGAGTGGATGGCAAGCAACCGCACTCCCTTCGTCTACTCCAGCTCAACCAGCGGACGAACTAGTGGAACCAGTCTCTGCCGAGAATACAACCGCATATGATGTTTAATATTTGTGGGTTTTTGGGAACTAAATTATGTTGATATCTTATTGTTCACCGTAAACGGATTTAAGTATCATTTCTTATAGCCAACTATAGTCAATACAAATATAATGTCGACACCGAATTTGAACATTACAGAAAAATGTCTTTCGCCCGTCTCGAATATCTGAAACAAACCTACTGCTTGGCCTTTTTACCACCATTGGACTTCCCAGATTTACCCTTATGCGCTCGCTTTCTAGTCGGTGCCTTGCGTTGCAAGAACATACCCCCACCGAAGTACTTGCAGTTGCTCGGCTGCGCCTCGTTACCCGTATGTTCAACATAACTGGTGCTGGAAAGTTTACGGATGTCAATGGCGTCGTACAGGTAGAACGAACCACCGTTTCTTTTTACTGCATCTCGTTCATCATCCTCATCTCATCTCATCTTCATCCTTATCTGAGCCCGATTCCTTGCCGTCACAGGCGCTGGGCATGCACTTGACCACAATAGAGTATGCGTCGGAACCACTGTAGCTCCCATCTTCCCAGCCTGTTTCCGCATACAACATTATAGGGCAGAGAGAGAGACTAAAGGGGACGATTCCTCCGACAGGCGCTGGTAGACCAAGGCATCGACACCTTTCAGATACTGCGGAAGGATACTTTGTTGGCGATAAAGATGTCGAAGTGGAAAGCCGACTTCTTTGGTCCTCGGATTGGAAAGAACGCTCTCCAGAGCCTGGATGAGACGATCCAATGCGTCTTCGTTCTCCGTGGCCATGTTGGGCAACTCGAATTTGTACTTTTGCAAACGAGCTGTGTTGACTTTGCTGAAGGAGTCAACCCTGTCCCCATATTCGTCGTACTCGGAGTCATCGTCGTCGCCGTCGTCATCGTACTGATCTTCGTCTGCATCCGGGTCAGACTCGTCACCGTCAGCGTCTTTGACGGCATTCTCTGGAAGATAGACATCGTATTGGAGAACAATGCGAGCCCCTTTAGTGACGGGTTTTACTTTGTGTTCCACGTCGGTGTAAAAGGCTACAACCTGAAGCTCTGTTGTCACTTCACCTTTTTTTCAACGGCTGCATATCGAATTCGGTCTCGACTCCGCGGTGTCTAAGGCAAAGCTCCCCGCCTTTCCAGGAGGTATTGAGAGATACCAAAACGGTTCCGTGGTGATTGTCTCCGTGCGTCGTGTCTCTGTGCCAATCAAAATGACCGTCTTTCTGATAGACAGCCAGCTTGTAGAGTTTCAAAGTCGGTTCCCGATGTTTTCCGATAAAGAGCGTCCCTTTCAACTACCTCTTTGATCTTATCTTCCATCTTAGGTCCCCATTTATTGCCCTTGAATCCCGAGGTATCCATGTCCTTGGCTTCAATCTCAAAACCATTTCGATATTCGAGATCCAAAACCGTTTCCTCCCCGCGTCCAAACTTGGACTGATTCTCCTTTGCGACTTCAAGAATATTATCCACCTGCGGCTTTGACAGGACTGCCAAAGAAGGCTTTATCCTCGACTGTGCCAAACTTGTCTGGTGGAATCGGTCCTGAAGGATGTGAACGGCGCACATGCCAGGCCGGTGAGAGCATTGGAAATCTTTGAGTCTTTGGCAATCTGGAAACGATTTTTGGAACGCTCATAGCGCCCTATGGAGCCTTCCCATTTGAGGAAATCGAGGAGAGGATGTGTCGTCTCTGACATGGTGAAAGTTTGCAAAAAAAAAAAAAAAAGGGGGGCGAAATTGAAATCTTGAAACTGCGAAATTACAAATATAAAAAGTGTACTCAAGTGACTACTACTAGTAATATCTAATCTACCTTGACCGGTCTGTAATGCTCAAAGCTGGGTATCTATTGTGCAATGCGAGATATATGAGAGCATATGTGAAAGCATGAAGGTGAGTCTGCCGGGAATTCTCAACTTCCTCCAAAAAATATTTAGCGAGATAAGATATTTACAGTGGGACGTAGCCACTTAAGAGATTTGTAAAGTATTATCGCCGAACAGCGTCACAACGACACGATTCTCTTTAAATTCAAGATGATAGCTCCAGTGTAGCGTTTGCAATGACTTCCATGACAGTCATGCTTTCCGTGTCTTTCTTTCCTTCCTTCCCTGGAAACAGAAAGAGTAAATCCAAATACTCTGCAGAAAAAGCGTCGTTTTTTGCCGCGAGATTAGCAGTTTCCCTATTGAATTTGACGCTCGATCTCCATTCATTGTTAGTGTGGATTGTGGCGTTATTTTTTCGAATCTTCTCTAATCGCTTTTGGAACCATACCTCCGCGTCCTTGGACCAAAAACCGGCATTCAGGCCAGAAAGTTTCCACGATGAGGGTCGAGGCCACCAAGATTTGAAAGCTGTTCCCGTATTATCTAAGAAGATATGATCAGCAGATAAGCAAGAAAAGCAAAGAAAATAGTTCGAATCTTACTTGTAGCCACGTCATATGTACCACAAATGAGATTCACTTCATCCTCTGTTAGTTGATCGTCTCGATAGGCTATTTCGGATTTTCCATCCCATACATGAAGCCCACGAGCCTCCCCGTAAAAAGCTTCCTCTGTTGGACCATCGAAGACATCCCCAATGTTGACAACATCGCGAGCAAGGCGTGCGATAACCCCACCGGCTAGAATGGCTGCACGACCCCTCGGAGAACGCAATAACTGATCTCTCCGATGCTCGTAAGCCCTGTATTCAGCAAGGCCAGGCTTAAAATCTACAGAACGATAGCCCAAAAAAGCAGGTCCTTGGCCCGCCCGAAGTTTCGACATACCCGAGGAGGGCCCTGATTTATGCGGGACAAGAGTATTGAATGCAATTCCAGCCTTAATCAGGCCCTCAATCATATCCCGGATACCAGGACCCCAATCCCGTCGAGCCATCTCAAGGATGGAAGCGGCGCTAGTTAAAGCAAGAACAAACGGTTGATCGTAGCGAGGATCTTCAGATTCAACAAGGTAATAGTCTTGATCATTGGAATGTTCCAATCAGACGTTGAAACGGATGTTTGGCCGATATCGCCCATCAGTACCGCTTACCAAGTCATACGACGAGGGTGTGCATTTGAGTTCCTCTGCCTTTAGAAGATCGCGTAAAAATATTTCCAAGTGTGGTCCAGCGGTAGCGTCATGGCTAGGAGAAGAGCCAGGCAGGCGAGCCCAGCCTACATAACTAAGAATTTCTGTTGAAGCTTTAGAAGATGCAACAGGCCTCCCAGTTATATCACGAACACTAGGCGCAATATAACCGAACCGGTGACGGACAAGGTCGTGAATTTCCTCCTTGAAGGATAGTGTTCCGTGCTCGGCCTTTTCGCGATGATGAAGACGGTCAAGATAGTTGACTGAAGAGAATCCTTCTTGGCTATGATCTGCTTGGAAATCTTCCTCGTGTATCAGAGGAAGGCTATGTTCGCTGTTGTATGACCCAAAGTCATTATCGCCTGTGACTTCGTCGGGATCTAGGTCTGTGCAGATATCCCACTCATCAGTGACCGAATCATAGCGTCGCTGGTCAGAACTATATCGCTCCCACAAACTTTGGAAGTCATTCCTACCCTGCGGTATACGGACCCTTTCTCCATTGATCAGTTCCCAATAAAACACACGAGCTCCAGTCCACCCAGGAGGAGAGCCCTTCCGAGCATTGGCTTCACGGTCAAGTCGCGATTGGCATTCGTCGGCAGTTTCTGCGGCGATAAGCTTCAGAGAGTATCTCTCCCGACGTTCTAAGAAAGCAGTAAGGGTTTCGTGTGGTCCCTGTCGAAGTCCGATGTTAAGAGGAGGTAAGCGCAGCCGGGAATGGACTGGGTGGAAGGAATGTGCTTTATCATCCGAATCTCCTGGAGAGATGATATAAGGAGCTTGTCGTGCACTAAGATTTCGAACATCTTGTGGCATAACCCAGTCATATGGAGCTCTGATAGGCGAGGGGAAGGATACGAGCCATTTATCCACGGGTCCCCAACAAAGAGCTAGTGGCATTCGAGCAAGGCTATACACTGGAATGTATGTTAACCATCCAGGAAAAGTTTGTACGTCGATAAATCCGCCAACTACTGGCTGACCAAGGATAACTAAAAAATACGAGATCCATTCTGTGCTGATACGAGTTTCCTCTCGCAGTCGCTTCTCCCAGTTGAGCGTCGAGAAAGCTGTGTCCACCTCACGCCTCATAGAGGGATTGGAGGGAGGGAGAGCTGTCAGATGGTCGGATGCAATTATGTGTGGCCATGATTTCTCTAGTTGTTCCAGCGTGTGGAGAAAAAAAGAAGTGGCAGCGATGAGAGGAATAAACGCATCTCGAGACCCGATAGCTCGTGTACGTGCCTCGCTCTCGGTCGAGAACGAACGGCAATAACCATATTGGCGAGGGTATGGCCATAGTCGGAATCCTGGTTCCAGAGGCATACGGGAGACTCTCATACACGCACCGAGGAACGCACGAATATTTCACTCTAGTGAGTCCCAGTCATTTTGTACAGTCTTCACCAGTCTGTAGTGCCCAGACTCGTCAAGCTCTACAGGTACCCTTTTCCAGCTGTAATCAAGGCATTTAAGAAATTCGTTTTTGAAAGGACTAGAGCTGGGAGAGAGTCCCATGAACGGCGATGAGGGTCTCAGCCATCCTGGCCTAGTCCAATTTATCCATTTAGACGCATAAGAGCTGGCATCCACGGTTTCAGTTATCGATGGGATATGAGGGAAGTTGGATGGTTTTGGTCCAATAAAAGTGTAAAGCTGAGAATCGATTGCAGCGTAAAAATATTCTGTATTCGACGCATTCAGTTTTGCCGGGGACGTAGCAATTCGACAAGCCATGGCACTTTTTAGAACTTAGAAAGGAAGAAGCAAAACTTCGGCGCCTGTCAGACGGATTACAACGGAAGTCGGATGCGGCCCGGCGTCTATCTGCGTAATAAACCTCCTTCCTTCCTTCTTTCTTTTCTCCTTACACAGTGTCATAGCTTTCAATGGCAGCAGAGGAACCAATCCCAGTATATACTAATCTCAACGATCTCTATGGAAGTCTTGGAACCAGCCTAAATCATGCTGAAAAGTGGAACAACATTGCAGAAGAATTCCAGAGGAGATTTGGCCGACAACCAGCTTATATCGCTCGAGCACCTGGAAGAGTAAAGTATGACCTTGCATCTCTCTAAATTATTGTATTTTAAAGCTTTTTGCTAGCCTGATCGGTACCGATCTCACCGATGAAGCATGATTGAGCTTAGGTATACTGATCGTGTGCTACTTGTAGGGGAACATATCGATTACTGCCTATTTGGCGTTCTACCAGCTGCGGTAGAACGCGATATATTAATTGCGATTGGTCCAAGGCCGAATCATCGAGCAGAAGATGCTCCTGGAAGTGTGATTGCTGAAAATATGCAGACCAAGTACATGCGCCAAGTTTTTGCTCCTGCTCCAAGGCGACGTGCAAGTGTTTCTGAGGAGGAAGTCCATCTCGAGGAATGGCATTTGGATATCAATACCAAGGAACTTCGATGGGAGAGCTACGTTAAAGCTGGATACTATGTACGTGCTTTAGCTATCCGCTTCGCCGATACTAATTTCCCTGGCCAGGGTGTACTGGTAAACTACTTTACTGGAGGCGGTAGTCCTGCTCCTGTCGATATTTTGGTCACAGGAACCGTACCCGCTGGATCAGGTCTTTCATCCAGTGCCGCAATGGTCGTAAGCAGCACTCTAGCGTTCCTTGCTGTCAATGGAAAGGTTTGCAGTTGCTTTGACTTCTCTGCCTGCTTCTTAGGCAAAAATCACAGCTCGAACCCAACTTTACAGGTAACGGTCCCAAAATATCTAAAGGTCAACTCGTGGAAATGGCCGTTGCAAACGAGAAGCGAGTTGGTGTAAATTCTGGCGGGTAAGCGTATTGTCTATAGCGCACGCATTGTTTATCAGACATCGAGTAGAATGGATCAAGCTGCTTCAGTCATCTCCGTCTCCTCTTCCGCCCTCTATATCTCCTTCTTCCCAGAATTATCTGCGTCTGCAGTCCCTCTTCCTCCCGGTGCAGTTTTCATCATTGCCAATTCACTTGTCGTTTCCGACAAAGCCGTTACTGCCAAGCGAAACTACAACCTCCGCGTCGTCGAGACTCTTGCTGCCGCTAGGATCCTCGCTCGTCGTTTAGAGCTCAAGGTCGGCAAGGGTGAGAAGGTGACGCTTAGGGAAGTCGTTGGCCGATTGGCTGGGGAAGTAGATGAGCAGGAGAAATGCCTGTGGAGTGGCTTTTGGAGACACTGAAGAGAATGGAACGTGAAGTCGAAGGTTTGAAGCCGGCAAATCCTACTGAGGAAGGCCAGGAGGGTGTTACTATGGAGGAGATGATTGAAATGAGCGGGTTGAGCACAGATGAATTCAACGAAGTGTATCTGTCATGGGTGGAAGGTAAATATTTTTTTGTTCTCGTTCCCGGTGCTCAACGCTAACGTGATACGTCCCAAAGTTGAAGCAACACATTTCCAGTTGTACAAACGCGCAAAACACGTATTCTCTGAAGCAGCCCGAGTGCTTCAATTCCGCCAAATTTGTCTCACCGCGAAAGCCTCTTCGTCCTCTTCTCCAATGGATGTTATCAAGAGTCTCGGAGAGTTGATGAACGAATCGCAGACTAGCTGTAACGAATTATTCCAGTGTTCATGTCCAGAACTTAATGAGTTGACCGCGATCGCGAGGGGTGCTGGCGCTATTGGTAGTCGATTAACTGGTGCGTTCGTCTGCTTATCTGTTAATACTTCAAGTCGACTAAATAATCAATATTACAGGTGCTGGTTGGGGTGGATGCACTGTATCTATTGTAGCCGAGGATAATACCGACACTTTCATCAAGAAAGTAAGCGAAACTTATGGACCATATAAGGGTCTTCAAGGCGAAGCCCTCAGCGAAGTTATCTTTGCTACCAAACCGAGTAGTGGTGCATGTGGTGAGTTCTAGGGCTCCAGTCTAATGTGATTGTTTGGATCTCACCCGTTCTGCAGTGTATAAGTTCGAATGAAAATGTCGAGGAAGTGAGCGGATTATGCAGTATACTTATTACATATGTAACGCGCTAGATTCGGATGTACATGTACTGTCGGTAGTCAACCTCGACTTCATGCGTATAAGCTCTTTTTAGGCTCTTCACTGCAACTTTATCAAGATGAAAGCTGCAGGCAATCAATCACTCGATCTCTATGCATGCTTCAAGATGTCGTTCGAGCGCTACTACTTTCCTACCGCGCTACCATGATCAGTATGATGCTCCCTGAAGAGCTTCTTCAAGAGATAGTAGAGCATCTTGCATATAATGCCCTATTCATCGAGCGGCAACTCGCTAGATTTCGCTGGAAATATAACAGGAGTGATCTTATCTCACTGTCTATGGCTAATCGCCAATGGCGCCAAATATGCATGCCATTTCTCTTTGCGTATCTCAGAGTAGGGGACTTGGTTAGGCTTAGAGAACAGTGTATGATCAATACTGCTTTTGCAGCATCTGTTAGGTATGCCTTTGAATCATCAGATAAAACTTAACTGACAAGCACAGGACACTGGACTACTCTTCATCGAGGAATATGGACACAATACCCTCTCTTCTTCCCTATTTAACAAATCTCGACCAGATGAATTTGGTAGAGCTTGATTCGCTAGTGCTCGCTGCCATAAATCATCATCCCATCACGACTATCCTGTTTTACCCGACCAAGACGTATCTGTCGCTACCAAGTCAATCGGGCCCTTCTGACTTGGCAAAAATCATCCTTAAACACATCTCGATCGATTCCAGGAAACACGCCAGCATTGATCAATATCTTGACCGTGGAATGGAAGTGACGCGAATATTCCTCTATGGAATTCCTCCCATCAAATCGCTTCGAACCCAAAGGTATAACGGTCTTTGTGAGCTGCATATCGGGCTGTACAGGGACTCCATTATCGATTTGTCGTGGCTGCCTGACTTCGCGCGCGCGCAACCACGGTTGAAGAAAATAATCTTTGACTTCAAGGATCACTTCCTTCTCTGTCCTGCGGCTCCTTTTATAGCTCCACTCATTGACGAGCTTAATAGAGAGCGACTCACTAATACTATTGGCCTCCCACGTTATACTATTACTCGACACTCCGGCGGGCCAGGTTTAGCTTCATCTACAGAACCTTTTAACGAGTGGCATGTCAGTGGGATATTTCTTGTCTTTTATCAGTGGTCATCGGGACGGGTCTTGCATATTGTCCATTCTTTGTTCCCTCTTATATCCGTGTTGACTATCCGCAGTGTTCACATGGCAGTCACCGTATGTCTTCTGAATATCCTCGCTCGCTTTGACTTGTGTTACTGATGATCTTTTAGTATGAGGCTGCTGGCAGTGAGCTCATCAACTCTCTCTGCCTCTTTTCTTCACTCCGAGTAGTCAGTCTATTGGGAGTCGGATGCGTATGGGAAATCAACTCCGCTGGGGCTCCCGAGGCAGACACTGAAGCTGCCATGGTTTTTTATACATCTCGGATTGCACAGCAAGTTCCTACAATTGAAGCATTCTTTGTGTACGAGGGCTCTGCCTTTGGGTGGATTACGATTAGTGAGAGGCGTAGCATTATAGGCCGCTCCTTTGACCCAAGTTTAAGAGGGAAGTTGCCATACTATGAATTGTTTCTTTATGAGGTTTATAATTAGTATCCTGATATTTTACCTCTAATTATCCCGCAAATGACAATGGACTATGCGCATGTGTAGTGTTATTCAACCTTTTTATATCAAATTATTCCCGGTCTGAAGAGTCTACAGACCGTATACAGTAGCGCCCAAATTTAGCCTGAGAAAATAAATAAATACTGCTTTGGCTTGCCTTTTACGTTCATCATCATCGCTTCTATTGTTTTCAGACTTTCGTGCTAAACCGTCATAATGGCTTTTGTATCGTCTCAGCAAGCCTCGGAAAGACATGCTACGATGTCGGCTGTCAACTATATAACCTGAACAGAAGTTGATGCTATACTGTTTCACTAGTTCCGTCTCCGACTCTGACTCTGAGCGTATCACGATGGTATGAGTCTCACTCTAATTCTGCTACATGAATTTTCTTTCAGAAGGTTCCGAATTCTGGACTCATGTTTCGACTTTTCTCGGAAGCATTCTGATAATTTTCTCGAAAGAAAAGACGGAAGGATCTGAGAAAGGACATGGAAGTTTCGAGGCTTTGAGTCTGTCTTGGACAGTGTTCATGACTATGGAGGATGTATAAAAGGTTTTGCTGCTAGATGAGACAGCACGAGCTCCAGTCTTCATCCCTAGACTTTGGTTTTGACCTTGACGGTAAGTGACATACATTGTGCTAGAAGCAATTATTCTCATTATTGCCAGATATACATCATGCCAATCAAGCGTAAACCCGTTCCCATCTATTATTCCATCCACTCTCAACCTAGTACTGTATCCACTACAGCCACGAAATACTCTGCCGAGTTCCCCGTGCCAGCCAGCCTCAAATGCGACTATTATGCTCTCATTGCAGGTTCAGAGCATGACTTTTCGAACGTGAAACCATGGCAGGCAGCATTGAACATGAACATGAAGAATGCTGATGTCCTGGTTGACTGTGGAGAAAGTGATTCTGACAGCATGACCGAAATCGAGAAGGCTATTCCCAGATGGAGAGATTCGTATTCTTCTTCCTGGATCGAAATGGACGCCGACTCGGATACGGATACGGACTCGGAGAGCCTAGAGCTGGAAGAGAGCGACGTTGAAGCTGCTTGTAACGACAGGCCGAGAAGTGCCGCTAAGATTCGCAATGTCAAAATTACCTCATCGGACGCGAATAAAAACACCATTGGAATACGAAGCGTAGGACGTGCACGCTCACAAACATTTCCTCATCGTGCACAAGAGGCGTTTGGGATACCTCCTCCTACGTCGATGACGGTGAAAGAGAGAAACGAGTATCTGCATTTAGCAGAGCCATCACCGCCTTTCGGTATTCAGGCATCCCGAAGAAAAGAGGAAGCAGAAGAAGCGAAACAGGCACAAATCGGAAATGTGACTTTGTGCGTGCAGTCAGAGCCAAAGTCTCGACGGAGATCCGATGTCAAGCTGGAGCTCGATTCCCCACTTAAACTGTCTTCTTGTGGCTCCAAAGTCAAGACGATGCCCTTGTCGCGCTCACCTTCATTGTCGTTTGAGACATTTTGGGAGCAGGGGGGAGCAGAGACAAAATCCAAGGGCAAGAACAGGGCTTATCCTCCTCTATCATTTTCGGTAGACGATCTACCCACTGCCGCAGACGTTCGTCACGCGTTATACCTCAAAGTCCTCACAGAAGATGGAACGCCTATTCTCTTCCGCACGATCCTCCGCTCCGACTCTAATGAGAGCACCCATAACATCAGGACCATCGTATGCTTCATCCGACATTTCCTTTGTCCTTTGTGTCAGGATTTCTTGATGTCTATCGCCCGTGACGTCGATCCGAATGTGCTCAAGAAAGCAGGGCTTCGATTGGTGATCGTAGGGAACGGAGGATGGGAGATGATCAAAAGCTATCGACGTCAGTGATTCATTTCGCTTGTATGTACTACTATACAAACTAATCTTGTTTAACAGGAATATTCAATCTTCCATACCCTATATACACCGACCCTACCGCAGCGCTGTACACTACACTCGGAATGACCTTGCGTACCCTTGATCCTGGACCGAAACCACGAGCCTCTACATCTGGCTCAACAATCCCAGAAACCTATGTTCGCCACCGCTCCATCCTCTCTGGCGTCTCATTCGTTCTACGCAACGCTGTAAAAGCTCGAATGCCAATATGGAAGTATATGGGTGATAAAGAAGTTCTTGGAGGCGAATTCGTGTTTCAACTGGATAAATCATCCGGCCTCGGATCTCGCAGTGGCAAATTCGAGTGTATCTTTGCCCATCGTATGCGATATACTACTGCGCATGAGGAGATTGGGAAAGTGATGGAAGAGGCGGGGATGGGCTCAGGCAGTGCGACTCGGAGCGAAAAGAGCAAGCTAAACGCGTCGAATGGAGCAAGGATGGCAAGAGGAGACCCATGCCCAGGTGGAGGCACAGGGATAGTCGACTGCAAGCGTGGCCGCAGCTTGTCGCTCGTGACGATTTCGACATCATTGAGTCGGATTAGCTGTTCGAGTACGGAGAGTATTGAACTCAAACAGTTAACGACACAGCCTCGGCAGCCACCACTAGCATCGTACGCAGATCTGGATCCTTCTTCTTCTACTATCCAAGATCCTGTCATGGCTCGAATAACGTCCTCATTCCGACGCTCCGCTTCTCCCTCCATTTCTTGCTCTTCTTCTACGGAGTCGCTATTGTCTTCCACAACATCTTCGACTGAATCATCGTCATGGAGAGCAATGCGTAATAGAGAGCTGTGGTTGATGAAGGAGAAGAAACGGTGGAGGAGGATCAGTGGGTTTATTGGGGAAGTTCAAGAGGACATCCTGGAGACGAGTAAGACTTCGGCTTCATTGGACGGTTACACGAAAGATGTGTTCCCAGCGGAGGCACCCGAGACTCAGATAAATTTCCCTCCGGTGAACTTGGAGCCCAAATTCGCACCTATGGGACTTAGAGGTGGGGTAGTGGCCAATTTCGATGTTGACTTATCGCTGCCTGTGAAGGGGCGTTATCGGTATCGAGTCGGATAAGGACAACGAAGTTGGACCGGAACGATGAGGAGGTATTGGGGTGGATGGGTGGTATGCTCGCACGAACATTATAGATATGAACATTTGGCTGTTTGACATGTAGCTTGAACGCGTATGATTGACTGCTTCAATCTTGGGACTCTGTAGGACCGCGGTAGGCCTACGTTTTCTTCTCTCGTACATTATTGCGATAGCGTCGTACCCTTTTACTGAATACTTTTATACGAAATTTCAGTACATACATGCACTCGAAACCCGACTCGGATAATATTACCAATTCGGTGGCGGCTAGTTATATAGGCGCTTCATTCTCTAAATCAACCTTCATCTAGCATGTTCTGTCCGTCGCAAACCTGCAAGGAATTTTTTTTCGAGCAACCACAAGGCCTATTTAGTCGTCCAGTGCGATGGCTTCAGGCTCGGGTTCATTTATACGCCAACTTGTCACCCGATAGGCTCACCTAACTGTGGTATATTACTATTTCCCTTCTAATATCGGTCCTCCAGGATCGTCAGCAGTTCAAATTCGAAATATATATATTAATTTGCAGTCCAGCAAGTTTCTGTAGTCATAACGCTTCCCATAGAGCGAAGCTGGCGGAATATCTACAATTTCCCGGTCCATTCGCGATTTCCGAAATTCTTATAAATTGGTTCATACACTTCGGGAAGTCTTCACCCAACTACAATGAACGCGTCTAAAGTTACCGCTGGGGAAATGCAAAAAGCTTTCGCTATCCCTTCTGTAGACGGACCATACACTGTTATCTCTATTCCCATTCCTCTTGTCGGTCCCAAGGACGTTCTGGTCAAAGTCGAAGCCGCAGGCTTAAATCCAGCTGATTGGAAGACCCGTGGATTCCTGAGCTATTTAGGCGTCGCAGTCACTTATCCACAATTTCCTGGAACCGATGGTGCTGGTATTGTAGTTGAGATAGGTTCTGAAGTTGAGTCAGGCCTGAAGAAGGGCGATAGAATGTGAGTCGCACATGCAACCTTTGTTCAGGACTACCTACTCAGTCGGCGACTCGTCGAAAGAGCTTTTCAGGGACAGTTGAGACAGGAGAGGACAAGTTTTCAACAATATGCTCTCGTCCACGGCGATCTCGCTGTAAAGGTAAACCAATAGCTATCGGGATTCTTTCTGTGACATTCAAGCCTGACTTTTGGTCGTTTACAAAGATACCCTCAACCATGTCGTTGCTTGAGGCCTGCACGATCCCACTTGCTTTATGCACAGCGGCATTCGGATTATCTCTTCCGAACCCACCTATTGACCTGCAATTGATCCACGCAGTACCCGAAGCATTTGCCAAGACATTTCCAGAGTTTGGCTTAAGGGGAGGGGCAGGACGGAAGGGATTTTGGGAGGACGACGCGGAAAATTCAGCCGCAGGAGAACCCATCGTGATTCTTGGAGGTTCTTCGTCCGTCGGCCAATTTAGTCAGTCAAAAAATTTCTGAGCAGATGGTTGACTGACGTAGCTTTCACTCCTCATTAGCGATCCAAATTGCAAAGTATCTAGGCCACTCACCAATTCATCACTACTAGTTCGCTGAAACACGTTGATTACTTGAAGGGACTCGGAGCTACACATGTTATCGATAGACATGATTCAGAAGAGGCCATCGTTTCAGAAATCAAGAACATTCTGAATGGAACTGAACTATTGCTCGTATACGATACTGTCGACAGCCCTCACAAACAGTTGCATGTCGATTATCTGTCCCCCAACGGAACTTTTGTGAACGCAATGGCTATTGAAGAGACACTGGAGCTGAAAGATGGGAGAAAGGCGATCGCTACGTTTGGGATTGTGCATTCATTCAAATCCCTTGGGCTCGAGATGTACAAAAATTTGGACAAGTTTTTGGAACATGGAATCATAAAGGTCAGCTCTGAATGATTAATACTGTTCCTGTTATTCACTTGCGACCATTGTATTATTTAGCCAACAAGGATAGAGAAGCTTTCGGGCGGGCTTGAAGGTATACCGGACGGGCTGAAGAGGTTGGAAGAAAATAAAGTCAGTGGATTGAAGCTAGTGGTTAATCCATGGGAGACTCCGATGGATAGTTGAAAGAGTATCTGGTTAATTCGAGGAGGACTAGTTGTTTGAGCCCGATGCCAATATCAGGATATCGCGGCTACCTGTGCAGAGGCGTTTTCGGTATCGAGTCGCTAAGGACAAAGAAGAAGTTGGACCGGAACGATGAGGAGGTCTTGGTGAATGGATGGTATGCTACTCGTATGAACGTGAATGCGACGGATGATGGATATGAACATTTGACTGTTTGACACGCGTATGATTGAATGCTTCAATCTTGGGATTCCGTAGGACCGCGATAGGCCCACGTTTTCTTCTCTCGTACATTATTACTATGGCGTCGTACGCTTATATCTGCACAGTGGACCGAAGGACGAGAGAGGGCCGCAAGTGCGAGGGCTAGAATAAAAGAATGAATATATCTCAGTAGTGGTGGTAAAGCACTTAGCATTATAATATACCTAGAGTAAAAGAATGAATATATCTAATGACAGTCAGTAAGCTAGGTACTCACATCTCAGTGGTGGTAATCGGCTAACTGAACGAATGTATAAGGTACCATGAGAACTTGAGTACTAACGGGATGTTCATATATGGTATATGTCCGTATGGCCGCTTTGGAATCTGGATCGGATAACAAAAGTATGGTTAACAGCTTATACTGAATACTTTTATATGGTACATGTACTCAATGTAGTTGAAGCTCGACTCAGATAATTATACAATAGTTCGCCTAGTATCTAAAGCAACCTTCATCTCGCGTGTGAGTCTGTCCGTCGCAAGCCTACAAGGTATTTCTTTCACAAGTAATCACAAAGTCTATTATTCATCCATCCAGTGCAATGGCTTCAAGCTCGGGTTCATCTATGTATACGCCAACTTGTCCTCCGATAGGCTCATCTAACTGTGGAGTATTACTATTTCCCTTCTAATACCGGTCCTTCGGGATTGTCAGCAGTTCGAATTTGATTGGAATTTGAAAATATTACTTTGCAGTCCAGCAGTCCATAGAGCTAAGCTGCAGAATATATATAATTTCCCGGTTCATTCGCGATTTCTAAACCGTGACCGAAGTATACAGAATGGAGTCGCACGTATCTCGGCGTTACTTAGTATAGGCAACCATAGCTGCATAGTAGGCGGAATTTCTATAAATTGGTTCATACACTTCGCTTCAAGAAAACTTCACCCAGCTACAATGAACGCATCTAAAGTTACCACTGGAGAGATGCAAAAAGCTCTCGCTATCCCTTCTGTGGACAGTCCATACACTGTGATCTCTATTCCCATCCCTCCTGTCGGTCCCAAGGACGTTCTGGTCAAAGTCGAGGCTGCAGGCTTAAATCCAGCTGAATGGAAGATCCGTCGGTTCTTGAGCCTTTTAGGTGTCGCAGGCACGTATCCGCAATTCTCTGGAACCGATGGTGCTGGTATCGTAGTTGAGATAGGCTTTGAAGTTGAGTCAGGCCTGAAAAAGGGCGATAGAATGTGAGTCCCACATCCAACTTGAGTTGGACCACCTACTCAATCGGTGACTTGTGGAAAGAGCTTTTCAGGGATGGTTCAGACAGGAATGGACCAGCTTTCAACAGTACGCTGTCGTCCACGGTAATCTCGCTGTAAAGGTGAGTTTGGGATTTCTAGTGGTATTCACTTTGCCTATCATCCGCTACGAAGATACCCTCAACCATGTCGTTCCTCGAGGCCTGCACTATCCCACTTGCTTTATGCACAGCAGCATTCGGATTATCTCTTCCGAGCCCCCCTCTTGAGCTGCAACTGTCTCATGCAGTACCTGAAGCATTTGCTAAGGCCTTCCCAGAATATGGCTTAAGGGGAGGGGCTGCACGGAAGGGATTTTGGGAGGAAGACGCGGAAAATTCAGCCCGAGGAGAGAAACCCAATTGTGAATTTCTTGGATGTTCTGTGCGTACCGTCGTGCCCCGTATGACCAGTCTTATGGGATCTCTAGTATACTAAATAAACTTATTAGAACGGTCAGGATATAGCGAGATTGCACTGACAGTCTTGTAATTACCGTTTTCTATAGGTCAGCTGTATCCCAAATTGCAAAGCTATCATAATACATAACTCAATGTTGGAGCATGCTCACGAAGTCTCAGACTCACAGATCCAACCAGTTCGCAAATCATCAGCAATGATAGTTTCACCTTTGAGAATGGTAATCTACTCGAGAAGCGCAAATTCATCCCGCTATCGCATAGCATCACGTGCAGTGTTTCGGGCGAAGGAGACCTAGGCACATGTCATGTACAATAACATCAAGAATCACGAAAAACATTCCTGAAGAAGGGAATACTTGAATCCTACTATGCTCCTAAGTGACACAGATACGAGCGTCACAGCGCCTCAACCTAAATAAAACACACGAACTTGCATTCCCGCGCGATTATGCCTCATGCTTACACTCTTAGATCGAAATTTATCTATTTCCGCGCTACTATGCATAACCATGGTCACTTTCGAGAATAATGGTCCAGCAAGCTGCGAAGATTGCATTTGGAATAAGAAGATGGAGTAGAAATGGCAATACTTCGCGTAGTCCAAGCTATTCTCAGGGAGTAGAGATAGACATAATGCATATTCAAGTCACCTAGGTGCTTCGAAGGTATAGTACAATTACCAAGATTGTGACCAATCAGTTCTGATGGTAACACAAGGAGACCGGAACCAAAAAGAGTATCGGTCACTGACTGAAATTGATTATACGCACGATACTGTCCAAATATCATTCTATCTGGCAGTTCACTTGCGATATCAATTTGATGTTATTAAGTTATAAACCATAGCCCAACAAGGGACTATAAAGATAAGCGGTTAATTTAACGGGCGGTGAAAACATTGTTCTATGATAAGCTTCGTTCAAGGAAAATACCACACGGTACCAGCGCCAGGCCTGAAACAAGAGGGTTGGAGAGAAAGAAAGTCCATGTGGAAAATGAAGTTATCCAGGTGAAAATCCGCAGAAGGAGACTACCAATGTCCGCATGCAGTTGAAATGAAACCCTTACTGTAGGGATCGCTAACATCTCGAGTAGGAGATAAAACAATGAATTATCTTCATGTACTATGAATATGCGCCCGTGTCTCTCCACTTGTCTGGGCGCTTCACTCGAATCGATAGAATATCGCCGTTATCCCGTTGAGTTCCTGGTCCAAAATGTATGCGAGTAAGTGCAGTCGTCATTAAATCCAGCGAATGGACTGAGAATTCCGCTTCTTTCTTTTAGTCCTTTAGGTCCGCAGCAACACCGTTTAATCCGAAACACTATTTAAGCTCTATAGGTCGGCAAGATGATATAACTGATAAATTTCCGGTGTCTGAATTCGCGCGTCAGTTGATTCATTAAAGTAGGCAAGTTGAGTGTTCTAGTATCTGAAAAATTATCGGTAGCTTGACTGGCTTAGAGATCGATGAATCGCCATCTACCGCAACATGAAGTTTACCTACTTTCCGTCCATTCGCGCTTTTCTTCAATCGACATATGACTCTTTGATACGTTTGAACGAGAGACATATTTTTTCTATCTGGTGCGAAGATTCGATTAACGCACAGGAACTGAAACCAGACTGGAGCATGTCAATCCCAGGGTTAAATCTGCCGGTGGCTTCTCTAAAAGGAAGTGTAATCACTCACATGGGAAGGAAAAGAAGGGTGGTAACTCAGATTGTTGTCTACTAAGGTGATGTTGTACTTTCAAGGTATTGATGTGTCTCACTTTTCAACAGGAACTTACCACAGAGCCGTGGCGAACAAATGACCAAGTTATAAACGCTGGATCCACAATATAAAGATACATGCCAAAACCGCTCTCGCGATATGCCCTCTATCCACGCGATGGTATCTCATACACTGTCCTCCACTTCTCTGTTATTCACTGAACACAAGCTTCACGCCATGTCGGGCACCCTAATGCATCCGAGCCACCCCTTGTGCATGAGATTTAAGCACGGGCTTGATCAAAGGCAATCCAGGCTCAGAGTGGAAAGACGAATTCCGTCCAGCGTAAGGACCTTCCCTGATGCATCTTCTATACGGTATTGTTCAGAGACCATGTACCGCAGTTTTCCGAAGGGGCTGACTTGGGCCGGAGGCAAGGTTGTGTGATATGTTGAAGATAGTTTGCGTGAGGAAGACGCAGTGGAGAAGTATCAGGCCTGGAAGAGGGCGAAGCGCGGGATAGGGGAAATCTATTTGTGATCTTTGGATTACAGGGTGTTACCTTCGTCCGTGTCACTGTCCCAAGTCTAGTATCACTATAATTCGAGGGCGCATATATTCAGTGTTGTAATCGTTCAGAAGATGGCTTTATCAGGTGATGGTCAAGACTAGGAATTGGATCTATGTCTTTCATACAAGTCTCTAATATTTCTGTCTAGCGCATCCAGATATCTGCGATACCACATGTACGTTGCACCCTCACCGATTATCACCACCAGTTCGGCTGTAAACACGTTGATTACTTGACGCTGGGACTCGGATGACTATCTCATATGGTTAGGTGCGAAGTTATGAGCGATGATCACATCGGAAGATGTCATTCTATGGTATCAATTCGCTCCTTATTTTACAGGATACACATCAGATACATCTAGAACCGGGACACTGCACAACATAATACAGATATAGACACATATACAGAAACGATACAGATAGCGACAGAGACCTCAAACACTAGAATAATTGCAAAACATGACCTAACCAGAATATAATGCAATGAATCTCACTAACGAATTTAAATGTGACCAAATCGCTAAGAATGGTATCGAAAGAATCAGAGAGACTGACAAAGACTGCGAGGATCGGCAACGCATACTATATTTAGAGAGTTCGCTCTATTATATGAGAAAGTCCCTTGTTCGGCTGGAGAATGTCCAATACAATAATTTAGGACAAAGTTTTTGAACAGCCGGCAAGGACCATGCAATAAGTCGGCTCTGAATGATTAATACTGTCCCTCTTATTCACTTGCGATTATTGTGTTATTTAGCCAACAAGGATAGAGAAGCTTTCGGGCGGGCTTGAAGGTATACCGGACGGGCTGAAGAGGTTGGAGGAGAATAAAGTCAGTGGATTGAAGCTAGTGGTTAATCCAGGGGAGACTCCGATGGATAGTTGAAAGAGTAGTTGCTTAATTCGAGGAGAAATACATGTTTGAGCCCGTGCTTCCCACTTTCGGGCGCTATGAATCATGATATCGCCGTTATCACCGTTGACTTTCAATCTTATCAGAATCTTCTACTGAATGCTTTTGTTATCCAACTTTTAACACCATTAAGCTGGTGGAAGAATAAGATAAATTTCCGGTTCGTTCGCGCTTTCTAATACTTATATGTTTACATTGAATTTCTATTCTGTGCTGGTCAAACGCCTCGCATGGATTATTTTCCGGTTCATTCGCGCTTTCTAATACTTATACGTTTACGTTGAATTTCTGTTCTTTGCTGGTCAAACGCCTCACAAGGATCATTTTCCGGTTCATTCGTGCTTTCTAAAGGAACTTGTAATCACTCACATGGGAAGGAAAAGAAGGTATAAATTGTCTCTTTTACTATAGTATGGTCTTTCAAAGGAACTCCACTCAGGTAAATGACCAAGTCTAAAGTGGACACTAAAGAAATGCAAAACGCTCTCGCTATCCCTTCCGCGGATGGTCCATACACTGTCATCTCTATTCCAATTCCTCCTGTGGGCCCCAAGGACATCTTGGTCAAGGTTGTAGCAGCGGGCTTAAATCCAGCCGAGTGGAAGATCCGCCACGTTAAATTCCTGAGCCTTCTAGGCATTGCAGGCCATTATCCGCAGTTTTCCGGAACTGACGGAGCGGGCATTGTAGTTGAGATAGGTTCTGAAGTTGAGTCAGGCCTGGAAAGGGGCGATAGGATGTGAGTACAGTGTTCCTGCTACATTCAGCTTACATCGGGGCGCTTATTCAGTTGGTAATTTGGAAAGAGCTTTTCAGGGATGGTTCAGACAGGAATGGACCAGCTTTCAACAGTACGCCGTCGTCCACGGTAATCTCGCTGTAAAGGTGAGTTTGGGATTTCTAGTGGTATTCAATTCGCCTATTGTCAAAGATACCCTCAGCCATGTCGTTCCTCGAGGCCTGCACGATCCCACTGGCTTTATGCACAGCAGCATTCGGATTATCGCTTCAGAACCCACCGAATGAGCTGCAACTGACCCATGCAGTACCCGAAACATTTCTCATGGCGTCTGATGCATATGGCCTAAGGGGTGGGGCAGGACGGAAGGGATTTTGGGAGGATGATGCGGAAAATTCAGCCGCAGGAGAGCCCATCGTGATTCTTGGGGGTTCTTCGTCCATCGGCCAATTCAGTCCGTAATAAAATTTCTGAGAAGATGGTTGACTGACGTAGCATTCACTTCTAATCAGCAATCCAAATTGCAAAGTATCTTGGCCACTCACCGATTATCACCACCAGTTCGCTCAAACACGCTGATTACTTGAAGGGACTCGGAGCTACTCATGTTATCAATAGACATGATTCGGAAGAGGCCATCTTTTCAGAAATCAAGAACATTCTGAATGGAACTGAACTATTGCTCGTATACGATACTGTCGACAGCCCTCACAAACAGTTGCATGTCGATTACCTGTCCCCTAACGGAATTTTTGTGAATGCTATGGGTATCGAAGAAACACTGGAGCTGAAAGATGGGAGAAAGGCAATCGCTACCTTTGGGAGTGTGCATTTATTCAAATCCCTTGGGCTCGAGATGTATAAAAATTTGGACAAGTTTTTGGAACAGGGAATCATAAAGGTCAGCTCTGAATGATTAATACTGTTCCTCTTATTCACTTTCGGTCATTGTGTTATTTAGCCAACAAGGATAGAGAAGCTTTCGGGCGGGCTTGAAGGTATACCGGACGGGCTGAAGAGGTTGGAAGAAAATAAAGTTAGTGGATTGAAGCTAGTGGTTAATCCATGGGAGACTCCGATGGATAGTTGAGAGAGTAGCTGGTTAATTCGAGGAGGACTAGCTGTTTGAGCCCACGCTTCCTGATGCCAATAACGATGATAAGTATCGCCGTTACGGTTAAAGGGACTCTTGGGCGCTAAGGTTTAGGTAGCAGTATTGATAGGTAGAGAGAAATTAACCTTACAATTCTACGCAATTTTCTGTAGATCAACAACTCATATATGTACCTCAGGCTCCATCTTTACCGGTTAAGTTGAGTACGGGCTAGCAAGCATCAAAAATCAAGCCAGTGTTGCTACCACGACGCTCAGAGCAGTTGAGCCAGCTGCCACTGTCAGAGAGGCTGAGATGGATTTCGATACTATGGCAAGCTGTTTGTCTGAGATTGTCTCCCATTGGTTTCTCATCTTGGGAGTGCGTAGTGCAGGAGTCACTCAATAGAGCTTATTAGCAGCGCATCGTAAAGTGCTGAGATTATATTCAAATCAATTATGTGGAGCAACTTTACGATGCGCTGCTAATAAGCTCTAATTTCATGATTGCGACCGTTGATGAAGATAAATAACCGATTCGCTCCAAAGAAGATGAAAGTGAGACTCCAAAAATCAGTGCGGATTATGTCAGACGATATGGAGTACAACCCCGTGAATCACAAGTTTCCAAAACTGAGGCCCTACTCGAGACCCTAGCCCCACTCAAGTCGCAGCACGCTTCTTCAAGGCTCCGAAGAATTTGTGTGGTCAGTTAAAAGTTTATTCTTTAGCTGTAGGTCTTAAATCAAGTCCAGCAGAACCGGAGATACCCTTCAATCCGAAGAATCCATAGTTGCCTGAAACACCGACTCGAATAGAGAGACAAGCCAGTAAAATAAATTGGGGAATTCCGAATCATAAGGATGTCGAAAGGTAAAGATTTACTAATCTTTTCCATTCTACATCGAAATCCAAATCAACGCGTTCGTCGATAACCAATGAGGGCTTTTTTTTCTTCAAAGCATCCACCTTCTTTCTCTTTCTCTTTCCCATGATGCATCTTCATCTCGGAACAGAAGTACATAAGCCTAGCAGTGTCCTTTCCATTTCGGAGGGCGCTTCCGGGATATCCGACGGGAGCTCCTAGTAATTTCCCGGTTCATTCGCGATTTCTAAATCATTACCAAAGTATACACGATGGAGACGCACGTATCTCCGCATTAGTAGGCGCAATCATGATTGTATTGTAGGTGGAATTCCTATAAACCGGTTCACACAGTTTGAGAGATCTTCATCCAGCTACAATGACTGGGGAGGTGCAAAAAGCTCTCGCTATCCCTTCTGCGGAAGTTCCATACACTGTTGTCTCCATTCCCATCCCTCCTGTCGGTCCCAAGGACGTTCTGGTCAAGGTCGAAGCCGCAGGCTTAAATCCTTCCGAATGGAAGTTCCGTCGGATCATGAGCCGTTTAGGTATTGTATCGTATCCGCAATTTCCTGGAACCGATGGTGCTGGTATTATAACTGAGGTTGGGTTGGAAGTTAAGTCGGGCCTGGCAAAGGGCGATAGAATGTGAGTCGCACATACAACTCCGTTCGGAATACCTACTCTCGGTGACTTGTCGACAGAGCGTTTCAAGGATGGTACACAGAGGAGAGGACAAGTTTCCAACAGTATGCTCTCGTACATGGGGATCTCGCTATAAAGGTGAGTCAATAGCTATCGATTGTGATAAGTATTCAAACCTGACTTTGGGCTGTTTACAAAGATACCTTCAACTATGTCGCTCCTCGAGGCCTGCACTATCCCACTTGCTTTATGCACAGCAGCATTTGGATTATCTCTTCCGAGCCCACCTGTCGAGTTGCAACCGACCTATGCAGTATCCGAAGCACTTGCCAAGCCATACAGCTTAAGGGGAGGGGCAGGACGGAAGGGATTTTGGGAGGATGGCATGGAAAATTCAGCCACAGGAGAGCCTATCGTGATTCTTGGGGGCTCTTCGTCCGTCGGCCAATTCAGTTAGTAGCAGAAAGTTCCGAGCAGATGGTTGACTGACGTAGCACTCAGCGATCCAAATCGCAAAGTATCTAGGCCACTCACCGGTTATCACCACCAGTTCGCTGAAACACGTTGATTACTTGAAGGGACTGGGAGCTACTCATGTTATCGATAGACATGATTCGGAGGAGGCCATCTTTTCAGAAATCAAGACCATTCTAAATGGAGCTGAATTGCTGCTCGTATACGATACTGTCGACAGCCCTCACAAACAGTTGCACATCGATTATTTGTCCCCTAATGGAGTTTTTGTCAACGCTACGGCTATTGAAGAAACGGTGGAGTTGAAGGACGGTAGAAAGGTCGTCGGTACAGTTGGGCTTGTTCATTTATTCAACACGCTTGGGATCGAGATGTACAAAAATTTGGACAAGTTTTTGGAAAAGGGAATCATAAAGGTGAGCCCTCAATGGCTAATACTGTTCCTCTTATTCACTTGCGATTGCATTGTGTTATGTAGCCAACGAGGATAGAGAAGCTTTCGGGCGGGCTTGAAGGTATACCGGATGGGCTGAGGAGGTTGGAGGAGAATAAAGTTAGCGGATTTGAAGCTAGTGGTTAACCCTTGGGAGACTCCGATGGCATAGTGAGCAGGAGAGCTAGCTGTTTGAGCCTATCGTTCGAAGAGGCATGCGGGACGGGCTCACGGCCCGATTCTGTGTTTCTCTTCCACGACGTTCACGATGTTCACCAGGGCATGCCCAATCATCTTTTTGCTTTCCGTTTTATCAATATATATCGTCTTCTCTAATATTTGCATGAATAATGACCTGCTCTGGCTGCCCCGTCTGCTGCCAGGACACTTTTTACCGTCTCGACTTGCCATAGCTTTAGGAAACTAACATTTCAGCCGACGTTATGGATCCGGGAATTAGCTGGAGCTGGATGCATACTTCTGTTGATCGAGGACAACGCGAGTGTCTTGGGACAATTGAGACCAAGGTACGCGTATCAGTTTTTTGTTTCGCTATCGCTGACCACTCTGCGTAGAAGTTTTAAGCATAACTGCCATATATTAAAGGAAATCTAACTGGAGCGCGTATTCCAGAGTCAGAACTCCTCTGAGAAACCAGAGTCCATTTTTCGAGTAGGTTCATGCTCCGTTCAAGCAAATCTCGCTTACTCGAATCCATCGATTCAGATTAGATATGATGAGATGCCCTGGTTCTTCGCTTTACGCAAGTCCGAACCTTCTCTTCGCATCTCGCAAGACGAATTTTGACAATCTTCTACTTTGGTCACCATGACAATGAGGACTTTTGGAATGAACGGGACGGAGGATAGGTGTTTTAGTTCGCTACCAACTTCACAAAACTGGATATCGTCCCAACTTCTGAAGATGAATCACCGCCTTGTTTCCACTGCAAATGTGCATTGGCTATCTCGTGCCCACACATATTTACGTTCGATGAGTCTGTTTTCAGCGGAGCCGGGGACACGGATTTCCTGAATCAGCTTTGTGACTGTCGGAGAATCTTCCGCGGCTTCGACTTCTATTTTCGTTCAGAGTAATACTCCAGAAGACCTTCTTCTATCATAGATCACATCGTGTCAAACCAGGGTCCCTGTATATCATCCCAGGTTCCATGATTTTCTCTGTACCCTTTCTCCCTTTCCCTCATCCATGATGGCTCGACTCAGCAACGTGTAAGTCCCCGTCCAGCATTTGAAAACAATCTGATCTTGCGCTTAGGCTTTCTCAATCACAATCACGTTCCGTCTGTAAAACTGCTTTCGACAGATCGTTTACGAACTGTGATTTGGTCTCGAGCTTCCAGTGGCATTTCGTTCGTATCTTTATATTAATCGAAGATTATCGCTGACTTGGTCTAGTGCTCGAACTTTGTCTGTATCGGTTGTTATGTTCGCCTTCCGAGCCTCCATGATCTATATGATCACATCGAGGAGGCCCATGTAGGACCGAATGGCCCTATGTCATGGCCTCCGAAGGTTCAGCATTCGTTGACCGAATTCGTTGGATCCCGAGCCAATAGTCTCTCTCCCAATGACTCTCCCCCGTCATGCTTCATGCTTTTCCAAACGGCATACTCGACTCCGCAGCCTACCAGTGACTTTTCATCGAATGAAGATACGTTTCAGTTAGATTACTTTACTACTTGCGATGCGGACAATCTTCCTCATTGTCCTCCGCTCCGACATCCGCTATCTCGCTTTGAGCGTCCGTGTACTCGACCGTCGTCGCCATATGTCCCCCCTCTTGTGGAGCCGATTCATTGTCATGCAGCGACTTCTGGTACTGGAGCAGGACCCGGCTCTGGGGTCACAGTATGAAAGCTCGGTCGGCCCTATCAGATCTAGACTCCGGATATTTCACATAGGAAGGATGCAGCGTCCTTTCCCAAAAAGTCTACGCCCAGTAAAGTACGCTCTACAGTACCGCCCTGCTCCTGCGAAACCGATTTCAACCTTTTTGTCCACTCCCGATGTTACTGAACAAACGGTCTACAAGAAAGTCTTCGAAGAAAGACTCGCTTCTTCCGTGTCCAGTGAGTATTTCTGGTCTTTTCTGGTTTTTTTTTTTCAAGCCTCATTGGTTCTTCATTGTCAATAGATCCCTGGATGCACCAAGGTGAGACTTATCAATTTAATTTGAGTCTCGACGTTTTCTTACCCTTTCGTCGCAGATTTACAGAAATTCCGGTGGACTGAAATATCACACGGAGAAAGGAACGTGTACTTTTGACGAGGACAATGTTATTCAGGTCGTCGATCCGCAACCTACCATGCCTGAATCCCCTCCTCCACATGTTTCTTCAGCACCTCTACGGCCGCTAGCTTCCTGCATCTCCAAAGTGTAATTCTAAAAAGTCGGCTCGCCATCCCGCACGGCCTTTGCCGCCAATTGACTACCTTATCACACCAGTACAGTCCCCAGACTCTTCTTCATCGTCATCTCCCATATCTCCCCTCACACCACGGGATCCCTACATCGCCGCGACTCCTCTACCACCGATTTCAGAGAGTCTTCTTCTCTCTTCGCATAGTGCAGAGGCATCGTTCTTGGATGAACATAGTTTTGACGGTGAACGGAAGAGCTACGATGCTTCAGACTCCGTAATCGCCGTGGATGGTGTGTTGGCTTTTAGGCAGCAGCCGAAGGTCCCCTCAAACGGAGAGTCGTCCCCATTGTTCTCGTACCCCTCGCTTCATCATCAAAGTCCGGCATTCATCTCCCGAAGTCTAAGCCCTCTTTCAATCTGCGTTTCCCGCTCAACATCCCCATCTCCGGCTCCGGGTGCGCACGTTCCTACCCCTGCGGAGATTCTAATGTCATTGGCGGATGACGAGTCTGACTGTGAACCATTGGAACGGGTAGACATGGTTTTGGGATCGAAATCGATTGGCGAAGCAGCTGGTAACGATAAGCTTGCTGACAGTGAAATTCAGATGCTCCACGCTCTGTTGATAGATGTTGCAGCTTTGGGAGCAGCTGGGGCTGAGGACGAGCTCCTTATTGCTGCTGATGTTTGACCTACGCTTTGCTTCGTTCCTCACCCACTCGTTTGACGGACCTGCTGCAACGTTCACAATTCACTGAAGTTTGCTTACTTGCTTGATCCTTTCCCAATGATGCTTTATGTTTTTGTGTCGTCTATCGCTGGTTGCCTAATGTTGATCCTCCGACGATAATTTTTTCGTGTTTTCACGATATCATTTCCGCATAGACTCCTGTACTGTCTTTTTCTGTACCAGCGTACGAGGTTGTTATGTTACCCTCGAATTCCGTCTTTCCCATCCCAGCATCTGATACCTAGTCTCGAGTTTAGAAGACAAAAAGCAGTTCCAAGTATCTCCGACCCTATACGATACGATTATACGATGCATATTCACTTCAATGCTTTTTAAATTCGTTCTGCTACTTATTTTATCATAAAAGTAGTAGTAACGTTTATAGTACTGTAATAGTACCCACCAGTATTGGCTGTACATGTAGATGTAAGTAAAGTAGTGTGCCGTATTTGTACCTACCCAGTCCGCTTGTACCTTATCTATGCTTACTGTACCTGTTTATAATCAGCATCAGGCTGAAGCTCTGAAAGACAAAGTACGATGTAATTGCTGTTCCGGTGGAATTTACAATACTTAGAACGTGCGACTATGTCAGGGCTACGGGCGCGTGAGCCGCGTCGGCGGTGAGGACATCCATAATATCATGGCAATAAAACTCGCTTTGACCTTATGATCACTTAATTTGGAATTGGCTCGAACGCTCAGGACATGCATCGTTTGTAATGGGGAGCGATGGAAAAGGTGTTGCTGCTCTTAAGTCGAGGCGTGAGTATAATGTAGATGGAGATGACCAGAGAACGGTAGATCTACTGCACAAAGTCTCCATCTATGCACCGATCGCCTCGATGCTCGTTCCTCCGGTTCATCCCAGACCATGCTCCGCATCCTCCGCACCTATCACGTCGATCATATCATGCACTTGAGCGCAGTAGGTTTAGGGGGATGGAGTGGGCGTGATTTTGATAACTGTTGTTTCCTCTCTCACTCCTCCTAGTACCTGTCGCCCGACGCGGGAAGACTTACCATGGCTGTCTTAACCTTCATAGACGGTGATGTAACTGTTGCATTGCGAATCCCATTGCAGAAGTTATATAAGAAACAAGCCCAATTCCTCTCCGTCCCCTTCCCCGCCATCCAAATCATGAAGAAATGAGTTGTTCACTGCGAGGTTTGTTTTCCTCTTTCGTTTCGTTTTGCAGAAGAGATATTAGCTGATACATGTAATTGATAACTAGAGCAGAAAGGCGGATAAGAGGTAAAGTAGACGAAGAATAGATTTCGGTAAGTGATTTTGATGTTTTCATGTTAGTGTCAGGGAAAGGAGGATGATTGGGATGAGTCAGATGAGAGAAGGGATGTAGGATTTATGGGGAGAGTGTATATGTGGATGGTAATGCTAAGCATTGAGGCAGAACCCAGCCGGGGCGGTTTGCTTTGGCGGCGGAGCCCTAGGAGTGATCTGGGAATGATAGAGCTAGTGTGGCACTAAGAAAGAGGGTCAAGCAGGGGTGTTTGTCCGAATTCATACCTAACCCAGCCTGCTTGCTTGGGCTTCTCCTCCCCGGCTTCGCAACAGTTGTCCGAGCCAATGCTTTGGATACTTGCGCACACGGAAAGTAACGGTCCGGGTATTTTTTCACAATATCTTGACAACCGTTTTGAATTTTGACTAGGTCCAAGTTGTGGATTCAATCTAGAGAACAATTATAAGCTTTTGAAATAGTTTGTAAAATATTCCCATGTAATTTGGGTGCTCTACAGAGATTTTTCCCAAAATGGCAAAATTTATATTGACAGGAAATTTTTTTGAATACAAGCCGTTTCAACCATCGGAAAGAGCGACCTCGAAAATGGGGGAAAACACTCTCGCTTTAAAAAATACTTCAATTTAATGGGACAACTTGTACTGCAAATGCGCAAGTTTTGGCTCATTTCCGCTATTTTGGCATTTTCGGCACTTTTTCTGTAAGAACACTGAGATTTTGCTGATGTGCATATGCATAGTCTGTTTACAACTGGTTTATAGGACTGTTCACTTCTTGTATGTAAGCGCTTTGCATATGCAAGCTATGCAAGCTGATCTGGTGTATTGTTGTGTACAAGCTGCATACTTTATATATTCTCTATATACCTCCCTGCAGTTCTAAGGTCTATAGCTGCAGAAAATGCAGTGAATATCAGCTGTTATAAAAATAAATCAATAAAGTGTCAACTCTCACCTTTCCGTACCACCACAATGCACAAGGTGGTAGTATTTTGTACTTACTCCAGTCCGTTTGTACGACTTACTGCACCTGTTTGTAATCAACCTGAAGCTCTGATAGACAAAGTACGATGCAATTGTGCTCGGTATTATACAGTAAGAACGTGCGGCTTATTGTCGGGACTATGCGCGCGTGAGCCGCACCGGCGGTGATGGCATCCATAATAGGACAATAACACTCGCTTTGACCTTACGGATCACCATATCTCGGAATTGATTCGAACTGCTCAGGACAGCATCGTTTGTACCTGGTTTGTACAGAAGTGTTCCGTTTTACTCAGAGAAAATGCACTGCAAGTGTTGATATTTACTGGTAGAAGAAAAGTTGGGACAAGATAATAATGTTTCTTAGATAGACGATAGCACAAGAAGAATGATAGCGGGAGAGCTCCAGAAGATATCGTTTCAGTTATCTGTGCCTGCTGTGCCTACTATGCACTTATCATTCATGATCCAGGATTCAGGCTCCAACACCAACAGTTCCCAAGGAGGTACATAGATAGGCGACCTGCGTCGTGTGATGTGGCGTACAACGTTCCTAGTTATCAATGCGAGCAAATCAAAAATCAGGAGACTCGGGTTCGGGAGTGGTCGGAGTTGCATAGAGCGCATATGATAGTATCTTGCTTTGGTATATAGGCACATACTCGTGATGTTGCATGACGACCCGGGAATGATTGCGTGAGCCAATGGGGGGAAAGCCAGCGGACGCACTCGGAGTCGGAAATTCGGAATTGAGGTAGTATTTCAGAATCTCAATGAGCAGATTGTCGAAGGAGAGATAGACAATTTAAATACTGTCACTGTCCAAGTAACGATATCTCCTCCTCTTCCGTCCGTTTATCCGTGGGCCTTTTAATGTACCTTTGAGGCCCTGCGTTTTTGAGGCTTGAGCAAGTTGAAGTGGAAGCTTATGGGTAAATTGGGCACAAGGGACCTATTGACTCGGAGTTTATTGAAATTGGTTAGGGTGACGAGGATGTTCCTGAGGAAACTAAAGTCAGGCGGAAAGCGGGGAAATAAAGTTATAGCAATAACAAGAGCGAGTATATTGTACTTGCATGCGACAATACGCATCTAACAAGAAAGCGTCGCGAGACTCATGACAAGAACGAGGGAGGAAGGGGCGAGGGAGCTGGATCAGGCGTCTGTATAGCAAAATCAAAGTATATGTGCAGCCTGTTGAGCCGACTTGACCCTTCGCGGAGCTCCGACGGGAATTCTGTACATATTCAAAACTGTATGCCAACTGCAGTGAAGGAATGGCGCTGGTGACACATCGGTGTACAAGTTCACCGATCGCGAGTTGAAGGTGTTGAAGGCTGCTGAAGGTTTCGGTGAAGCCTGAATGGGCTTCAAATTAGCCAAGCTTGCCTAAGTCTTGCGACAGTCGGCCTGCAGTGTGCAGGCCTGAAACTAGGCCTGAAGTAAGCCTGAAGCTTTGAAGTCGTGCCAACCACATTGGGGTATCATCATGCCTCCTGAGAGGTTCGTATTTTAGTACCATGAAACTCGTACGAAACTATGAATAGGGGTCGAATGGGTATGAGATCACTTAGATGTAGTTGGATAGAAGGCCCAGCGGCCCAAGGGGATAGATAAGAAACGTTCACTTACTTAGCAAGGATAGTGGATAACGCGCAAGTACGCTAGAAGCTATAATATAATAACAGGTGTTGGGGTTGTGCTAAGAATGTCGGATAGGCTAGCTGGTAAGGCGAAGACGCATTGGAACAGGCGGAGGACTTCACAAGCAGCATATGAACGCACTTATAGAATGCGTTCAACGCGTGTTCGCCCTCGAGTTGGGGTTGGGTAGGGTTGGGTAGCGCCGAGCACCCCGCATCGATCAGTCACGTACATATGTGTCGCACTGAAGTGATTAATTAGGTTATTTGGAGAATCGGGGAACTGCGAGGCACAATGAATGAAACCCCGAATGAAACAGACTATATAGGTTTGGGGTAACTGGAACTGGGGAAATCTGGGGAATCAGGATTCTGACTCGATCTAAAACTCTGAATGGGACTTCACCTTCACCGCGGAGCACTAGTACATACTAGTCAAGCTCGTAGCTAGTATTCTCGCGTTTAATCAGCCTAACCGTTAACTGCGTATGATAACTTACTTACAGTCCATGTCCTTGTTTGCGTTGATGAGATATTTCAAATGTTTCGTCTTGTTAAAAATACTGTAAAAGGTAACTTTGCATTCATTCATTCAACGTTGAGTGACTGACTGAGTCTTGATAAATGATACATGAATTCAGTGGGGTGAAGTAGAGTTCGAATACATATGCACGAGAGGAGCAGCAGGGCTACTCGGTGCATGGTAGGGGATCTACAGTCTCCTAGAGAACTGGGAACTGGTCATGGGAAGCAAGAACCGCACCAGCACCTATAAAGTACGTTCCATTAATGATTAAAGACCATGGCTTGATGTGCTTGATGATAGGCTTCAATCCCGAAATTACTTTCATCTGAGAAGTCTGCGAGCGCAGAGTACATCGATAGAAGTTGGACGGGAACGTACGGGAGGCAAATAGGCCAGAAGACTCGGGAGCGCAATCCTGGGCTGCCGCGACCAGGCAAACCTGATCCCTCGGAGAGATAATCAAGATAATCAAGTAGCCCGGGGAGCTGAAGTTCGAAGGAATGTATGCTTTTATACAAACATGGTTAGCTTCATATGTGTTTGATTGTAGTCCATGAACGACATTAATGGAAATACTTGATGCAGATGCTCAGCAGGAAGAACGTTTCAAATCAGGAGACCTAAGTACTGGTACAGATGTTGGATCCTATCATTGATCCCATGAGAGTTGGAATTGTATAGGAATGCAATGGGTGCGAATGGTCCTTGCTCCGTGTAACTTGCATGTAAGTAACCATCGAAACTTAAGCAGCATTTTAGCAATAACTGTGGCACGGACGGACAAGTCCATAAATGAATAGATGGTCAGTTGACTGGTACTACGTAGGCTGCCAGCAAGCAAGCATCCAGTCACCGGGAAAAAGTTCCGCGAGCTACGTGGACCGAGGAACGTCGGCCTCAGGCTCGGGTATGCATCGCAGAGTAAAGAGTAAATTTTGTCTTGTGGAGGTGGCGAGAGAACAAGATTCTAGGACAAGAAAAGAACAAAAACGTTCCAGAAATTCGAATTGAGGGATTTGAGACTAGCAATACCCTGTGCCAAACGAGTTGCCGAGGAATTCCAAGTCGCCGTCAACATCTGACCAGGCGAGGCGGGATTGGGTGGAATCGGAAGGCTTTGTTAGGTAATTTCTCAGGATCTTCAAGATTCGGTCCGAAAAATTGAAGATGAGGTTTACTCTCAACCATCATCTTGCGGCCTAATTATCTTGCGCTACCCTTTTCGTTAATCCCAATTATTCTGGGCCAACGACCCAAATGCTCGCTAATTTTCCGAGCCCAGTCCTTAATGTTTCTGCTGATGTCCTAAAGGACCTCGATGGCTCTGAGGCTTTAACTGGCCTTTGGTTCTGTGCGTTTAATATTCACTCGAATTATTGGTTCTTTGCTGACTTTTTTTGAATAGTATTTACCAAATGTCAGTCTTCTTTGAACGAAGGGAGACGCCTTGAAAACATTTCATGGCGTTTATGGTCCCAGCAAATGGCTGGGAGGTCAGCGAAATATCGACCTCTGACTCCCGAATCCCCGTCGGAAGAAATTGGTGCGCTTCTTTGGAAAATTCCTCCAACTTGGAACCTGAAATTTTTCTTAGGGACACCAGCACTTTGTTCTGGTAGACCCTCGATAGGCAAAGTAATCTACGAGATCCTGCCGAACTCGCAACATTCAGAGCAGAATTTCCATGCCAGGCTCCGTTTACCTATAAGTACCCCAAAGGTCGAGCTCGAGGTTGAAACTTCGACATCATCTCTACTTCCTACTCCTGCTGCAGAGCTCTCAATTTCCATTATTCCACCTGTCCAATCCAATACCGCGGCTGTACTGTCGGTCGAAAGCTCGAATGATCGTAGCAGGTCTGTATCTCCAACAATCAGATCGCATGCTATTTCCTCTCCTCCAACGCAATCTTCGTCAAACTCGGGTACAAGCCTACCTGTATCTCCTTTTCCAGTTGTAGTGGTGGTTAATCCAACGCCAAACCCCACTCCTCATCCTACGCCACCGGCTACCCCCATTCTTCCGGCTACCGTGCCTAGTACCGATTCGCTCGGGAGCATCCAGGTTCAGCCCCCAATGCTATCGCCTGGATCGCCTACATCGTCTAGAGATAGACGACAACCGAGCCTATTCTTGGCTCCAACATTTGACTCGTCGCCGTCGTTTCAGCCGGGGTCACCTGCCGCTTCTGGATCTCGTTCTCCGACTCTTTTACCTCCTTCCCCTCATACATCTAGCTCACTCATGAGTGTATCTTCAGGCATCAGCCATTTGACCACAAGCTCTTCGACTTCTATTCATTCGAATGATGCGCGGTCTCCGAATGCTACCCTTAAACCAAGCGATGCTCGGATATTCTTCCTCAAACACGGGGACGAAAACAGTTCTGGTAGCTCTGACGAACGGTCAAGGTTTCCTGTCAGACCTGCCATTTTTTCCTCGGATGCAACTCAGCTCCGAAATCCTTCCGCAGCCACATCAGAGCACAGTGGGTACTCGACGGAGAATCTGAACCGTACTGCGAATGGCAGTTATCCCAGTCCAATGTCTCGCCTTTCTCGTCAACAAAGTGACGGGCAAGGCTCTACATCCGCCAGTGGGAGTATGGGCGGAAGTTGGGGTGAAAGCGATGCTAGCGATGAGCATCGCATGAAGGTAAAGTGTAGCAAATCTTCGAGGCGCGGCAGCGCGAATGGTCATGCATCAGGCTCAAGTGACAGCAAGAGTAGGAGTCGTAGTCGTGGGCCATCAGCTCATAACTTTGACGGACTAATGATGTCTAGTCGCAAGAAGGCGTCCAAGGTTACTCACACAGGAGTTCGCAAGGGAGCTCGCTTCGGTGGCGTGGTGCATGCCAACGGTCAAGCGCCTTCACAAGCGCATGACTCGGAGCAAGGAACGCGTCAACGTGTTCAGGGACAACGGGCTCAAACTGGTCGCGATTCGTCAAATCCTGGTACGTGCTTGATAAATGATGCCATCGGCGTGAAGCTCATTGCTCCTTCAGGTCAATCAAATTTCTCTCCGGTCCAGGAATCTGACCGAGTTCATAAACGGCCCAACGGTGTCCAACAACAGCATCCTTATTCTCGTCAAGTTCCGGCTCAGGCTTTGCCATCCACAACAACCCTTGGCAAACGGCCAATGTTCAATATTGGATCACAGTCTCCTGGAGACTCTCCGTCCAATACGGATCTATCGACATCTTCGCAAGCAAATACCAAGTCCATCTCGCCCTTGGCGGGTGAAATAAAAACGAAATTGGTTTCTCCTCCAGCTGGTCCTCTTACTAGGGTACGGACACAGGGCCATCTACTTTCTCGGCCTACACTACATCCACAACAACCTCCTCCACCCCCAGTTCTCGCTAAAACCAACAACTCCAGTCCCCGTCAGCCCCGCAGACTCCCGCATGCTACTGCAAACTTGTCTGAAGCCGAAGCCATGATCCAGGCCCCTCGTACCAAAAAGGTCGTCCTTTCTGATGATGACGAAGACGATGACGATTGGGACGAGACGGAGACGGACTTGGACAGCGATTTCGAGGAACTAGACAGGAAAAGCCATATTGATGCCGAGAAAGGCGGTACGTTGGTGGAGCCAGGAATGCTGGCTACAGGTAGCGGTGATAACGATGAGAATGGTGATTGGGAAGACGAAGACGGATCTGGATCTGACGATGCCGTTTCTGCTGCGCCCCGTAACGCTAAAAAGAACGTTGCTTCGCCTCCTCCTGCGGCTGCGAATAATCAAAATCCCAAACGTCCTGGTCCATCAAGACACCAATCCCAGCCCAACATTCCTACTTTGGCTTCGATAAGCAAGCCAAAACAGCAGGTGATTGTAGAGCAGGAATCAATGTCGGCCTCCTCCTCACCCTGCCGCTGGTCCTTCTCGACCTTCGCGCCGTTCCGACCGCGAGCAACAGCAGCAGCAACAGCAACCTCTTGATAAAAAACTTTACGAAGCTGCTCTTGAAGCTCAGCGGCAGCGGGAATTGTTTACCAAGATGCCGAAACGCAGTTACTCGAATCTGTCGACACGGTCACAGTCGGGACTTTTGAGTCAGCTGATGAATCCCGACCCTCAGATTTTCCCGGACAGTCACCCTTATAAACGAGGGTACTCGAGTGGTGATGTTGCCGCTGGTGGAAGACCCGTTGCGCGGATGGGTATCCAGGCTATGGCGACTATAATGTCGAATGGAGAGGTGAAGAGTAATCTTTCCGCTGGCGCTCCCCCGAAGCCCTCTGGCTCCGGAGTGACGACAAATGGGGCTGCTGCCGCTCCGTATCCTTCTCCTTCCAGACCTTCCCTTCTCTACGATGGGTATGAAGGTTTGAAACCTTCAAAGAGCGCAGCCGCTCTACCTGTCGCTAATTCCGTCACCGCGTCGAGCTTATATGGGAGATGTAAACGGGTTCAGCGATAGAGCTAACGGGAAAGAGAAGCAGGGTGAATCCAATGGTAGCGCAGGCATGTATCGTCCCAAAGCGCGTCCTCGGGATGAGGACTTGGAGGACGAGAGTGAAGATGATCCCGAGCAGGCTTTACAGATATCGCAGAGCGCTGCCCACGAGAAGCTTGCTGCTTTCGCAGATAGAAGAACCGCAAAGGCCAGCGCTGCTCCAGGTGCAAAAGTCGGCAGCAGCTCCCGAGCGCCGCCCCCTCCAGTCCTCCCATTGTACGCCAATCCAGGTCCCTGGACCTCAGCCGCTTCGCTCCCAATCACAGTACGTCGGCAATGCCCATGAAACTATATCGACTCCTCCAGTTCAAGTTCCACTACCTCTTGGGTTCCCATACAATTTACCTCCAGCCGCACCTCCCTCCACCCCACGCACTACTCGGCGGGTGATGCTTCAGAAGGAGATGCCAGAAGAATTGCTTCATAATCTCCTTTGGTCGCGCAGGGTGCTCAAACAGGAGTTGGCTGGACCTCGAAGGGCCAGCAGTAGTGCGCTGAGTCCTGGGTTACGGCCGCTGACTGCGCTTCCCACTAATCCCGTGGTCCAGCTGACGGAGAAGAAGAAGAGACCTGATGGTGAGCCAGAATCCAAGGCTAATACGGATGACGAGGATGATCTTCTCGAAGCCGATCAGATTTTGAGGCCGGCAAAGATGACACGAAATCGAAGCTGGGCTGGTGGTGGGAGATGATGCCTGGACCTTTCGTTCTTTCGTGCAAAGTCTTAGTTAAGGACAATGAACAGTAAGCTTGGGCTACTTAATGGGCTTAATGGGTTTAGTGTTTCTTTTCGTTGTTTTCACTTGTCGTGAATATCTGTCTGTCTGTCTATTTTGTAGGTTTGGAGTTGCATTTTGTACTTTATGTCCCCTGCGTCTGCAGGAGGTAATTTTTTTTTCCTTCTCATTTTTCCATTGCATTGACCAACCAAACAATATCCATACTTTACTCACACTCATACTCATTCATGCATATGTTCGCTCTCGCTTTACCCCTCTAGTACTCATATACTTACTTGACATACCGCTTAGTTTTTTCTTTCACTGTTTTTTCCCTTGGGTTTTTGTGCATAACCGTCCGTTTACCAATTGTATAAGTACATAATACACATTAGCATTTCATGTTTTCGTCAGATGAATATGTTGTTGCGATCTATCAAATCCTCGACAGTCTCGCTTTACCCCCCTAGTACTCATATACTTACTTGACATACCGCCTAGTTTTTTCTTTCACTGTCTTTCCCCCTTGGGTTTTTGTGCATAACCGTCCGTTTACCAATTGTATAAGTACATAATACGCATTAGCATTTCATGTTGCGATCTATCAGGGATTGAAGTGCGTGTCCGTCTTCTACAGTAGACTCCACACGCTACAGACAATGAATATTATTTTGTGGCACGTTGGACCGTTGGTGTCGAATAAAGCCTCTTATCAGGTCTATATAACTCATTCACTACCCGTCCGCAAACACATTTCCGATCATTTTCTGCTTAAAATTGGTTGAAAGTACCAGCGGTAGCAGCGCTGGGAATTTATAGACGCTCTGGCAGTGCTGTGGGTTTGCTGATGCGCCCATCGAAATTCAAACTTTCACACATATTTTCACATATGAGGGCACATGTTATTTAATAACATATGTGAAAAATGCATGTGAGAAAATAGGCCATTTCTCAGCACCCTAGTTTCAAACAGAAATGGATGGGATGGTTATAAGCTTAGGCACTTACTTCCTTTCCTCATCTTCAGAAATCCTTCCGCCGCCTTTACTTCTGTCGCTCAGCTGCAACACAAGAACGTTACTCACCCTGAATCCCTATTTTTAGACAGTACCAGCTGGCAAAACAGTGCTTGAACGAACGTAGGTTCTAAGATGGCTACAGCTCAGTACGCATTGATTGAATATTTCTAGTGGATTTTTTATATATTGATAAATCATAATTACTTATCGTAGGAGTCTCACTGGTGCTCACCATTTCAGCATAATGGGGCCTGTGTTCACTGTACCAACGAGAAGGTGTCCATATTGGGGATGTTGGAATTCTAAATGAATTCGGAGGATTCGAATATCTTTTTGATGCATGCCATCCTGCAGCTCATCCACTAAATGTGGGGAGAGTTCCCGAAAATTTCAAGCTTCTAGAGATTGATCACAGCCACACTGAAGAGTCTCCACAAGAATTTGGACTGGGTTCCCATGTCGCTAGTAAATATTCTCGTATTCGCAAAGCCAGAATTTCTGGACAGCCTCAAATTCCGTATGTTCTATCTTGTAATTCATGAGATCCGACCCACTGATGTGTCAGATCACTAGAGGGGTGCCAGATGAAGTTGGTGCGGGATTATCATTCATTTCACCCAATACAGAAGGTGCTGTTCTCGTTCTACCAGAAGGAGGAAAGAGAAGTGATCATCAGCAGTACTTGAAGTTCTACCAGTATGCAGAAGAATGCGCGCGATCTTGGTATGATTATGTCAATGGGCCCAAGCTGGCTCGCGGTGTACATAATGGGTCAATCTATCTGGTCACTGGCTATGATAAAGCCCGGGCTTGGGGAGTAGCTTCTTTTGTCGATGCTGATCCAGGAAGCGTATCTCTGGAATTCGTACCCAAGGCACCCAATAGCACAGGCCCCCCGAAATACTGGTTTAGCAGAGATGACTTCACCTCATCATCAAGCGATGCTGATGAAAATGGAAACCAGTCCGGATGTGTGTTCTTGCGGGGCTTCAAGATTGCTGTTTGAGACAATCCATTCACAACGAATTCCAAGCTTTGCTCAAAAGTAAAATACATTTCTGATCTAGATGCTGAAGAAGTGTTGCCAAAACCGAAGGCAGCTAATTTCTCCACCTGGACTTCTAAATTGCAGCAAATTATTGGCAGTAACTTGGACTATGGATATACAAGATATCAGGTAATGTCTGTAGCTATTTGACAGTTGGTACTTACTTCATTTCATTAGGTATACCATCCTTCTGATGTAATTAACAGATGGATTTTAAACAATGTTTGTTCACTGGAGTGGCATTATCAATTGTTCATTGTTATACTTACTATTTGCTGTAGTACATGGAAGTGGATGTTGCAATCACTCATGATGATGATTGGGCCTCTATCATCTATGATGTAAGCCCTTCCTAAATCTGAACATTCCGAGTTGCTGGAATAAAAATGTATCAGGATGAAGTTGAGATCCCAGATGATCAAGAGTTAATAAATTGTATTAGCAAGCATCTCAAACTTGTAGACTTGAGTGGTAAGTAACATGTAGGGCCCAAATGAAATTATTTGAGAACTCATTCTGTGATTAGTAGGTGATCTGACACAGCTGGATACTTCCTCGAGGTCTCCAGGAAAGGACGAAAAACCCATTTCTGGCGGTACAGACTCTAGTATAGTAGTAAGTCATTATTCAACTGCAAGTGCGTCACTTTTCCTAAAGTGTAACTCTTTGTTTTTACAAAATACACTCAAATTCACATAGATTTCCAAGCTTTGGGTAGGGACAATTCTGTGCTCAACTTTGAAGAATCTTGCAAAGGAGTTTCCGATAAAGCTGTATGGATGGAGACCTGCGAAAGTGTGCATTTTACATTTATCATCTTTGTATCATCCTCTCATTGGCTCCAAATATCTGGGGAATCTCAAGGCACCGCAAGTGCTTCATCAAAAGCTGAAGCAAAGAACTTGGCATTTGAGCAAGCTCTTGAGGTTTGTGATCAAGTAATGAATGAGGATGTCACTCAAAATACCATTGTCAAGTCTCACACAAAAGCTCTAGAACAGATTGCTGCTCCTGATGCCTCGTCATCATCTTCGCAAATATATTCCCTAGCTGCTCATTATGGCAAACCCCAATCAATGCCTCGACCACCTCATGCAACTCTGGGTGTGACACTATCCGATTTTCAGACCATTCTGTCTATGTTGACCCCTCCTCCTCACCCTGCCGCTGGTCCTTCTTGACCTTTGCACCGTTCCGACCGTGAGCAACAGCAGCCTCTTGACAAAAAACTTTACAAAGCTGCTCTTGAAGCTCAACGGCAGCAGGAATTGTTCAACAAGATGCTGAAACACAGTTACTTGAATCTGTCAACACAGTCACAGGCAGGACTTTTGAGTCAACTGATGAATCCCGACCCTCAGATGACGACAAATGGGGCTGCTGCTGCTCCGTATCCTTCTCCTTCCAGACCTTCCTTGTCTACAATGGGTATGGGTAATGGTTTGAGACCATCAAAGAGCGCAGCTGCTCTACCTGTCACAAATTTCGTCACTGCATCAAGCTATATGGGAGAAGTAAATGGGTTCAGCAATAGGGCTAAAGGGAAAGAGAAACAGGGAGAATCCAATGGTAGCACAGGGATGTATCATCCCAAAGCGCGTCCTCAAAATGAGGACTTGGAGGATGAGAGCAAAGATGATCCCGAGCAGGCTTTACAGATATCGCAGAGCGCTGCCCATGGGAAGCTTGCTGCTTTCGCAGATAGAAGAATTGCAAAAGCCGGCAGCAGCTCTCAAGCGCCACTCCCTCCAGTCCTCCCATTGTACGCCAATCCAGTCCCTGGACCCTGTCAGCGACTAGTTCCCCACAACACGAGGTACCAGGCATCACGACTTCCGACTTAGGCAAAGACAAGAACAATGAGGAAAAGAGAAGAAGATGATATTGAGAACTAGGAGGTATTGATGAGATTGAAGCTAAGGACTAAGCTACAGCTACAACTACTTATATACTAAAGTACGAACCCTAAGCCCTATACCCTATACCCTGACCGTACAGTAACAATGCATGAAACAATAAAAGACAACAAGTAAACGAAAATAAGTAATGATAGGTCAATCGTACAAGTATGGACATGCTAACATGTGTTATGATCGGAAACGATCATACTCCGATCGACAGAACCTAATTAGAACAGCCGCGCGTCTAAACCAGCGCGCACTTATGTAGATATACAAGAGTAAATAAAAGAAAATGATAAAGAATAATACTATGTGTCTGATAAGATAAGAACATTCATAACAGACCCCAGCCACTTCACTCCCAATTACAGTACGTCGGCAATGCCCATGAAACTATATCGACTCCTCCAGTTCAGGTCCCACTACCTCTTGGGTTCCCATACAATTTACCTCCAGCCGCACCTCCCTCCACCCCACGCACTACTTGACGGATGATGCTTCAGAAGGAGATGCCAGAAGAATTGCTTCATAATCTCCTTTGGTTGCACAGGGTGCTCAAAAAGGAGTTTGCTGGACCTCAAAAGAACAGCAGTAGTGCACTGAGTCCTGGGTTACAGCCGCTGACTGCGCTTCCCACTAATCCCATGGTCCAGTTGACAGAGAAGAAGAAGAGACCTGATGGTGAGACAGAATCCAAGGCTAATACGGATGACGAGGATGATCTCCTTGAAGCCGATCAGATTTTGAGGCTGGCAAAGATGACACAAAATCGAAGCTGGGCTGGTGGTGGGAGATGATGCCTGGACCTTGCATTCTTTCATGCAAAGTCTTAGTTAAGGACAATGAACAGTAAGCTTGGGCTATTAATGGGCTTAATGGGTTTAGTGTTTCTTTTCGTTGTTTTCATTTGTCGTGAATATCTGTCTGTCTGTCTATTTTGTAGGTTTTGGAGTTGCATTTTGTACTTTATGTTCCCTGCATCTGCAGGAGATAATTTTTTTTCCTTCTCATTTTTTCATTGCATTGATCAACCAAACAATATCCATACTTTACTCACACTCATACTCATGCATATGTTCGCTCTCGCTTTACCCCTGTTCCGCGATAAGATAGCGGAGCGCGCTTATCATAGGATAAGCTAAGCATGGTGGGAGAGTCGGCAACACGCCATCAAGCACTATTATCCTTTTGGAGTCGACTCTCATAGCCGTCGCTCCTCTATCAGTGTTTTTGAGCCTTGTCTACTTTCTTTTGCTTTCTGGACCTTTCGCTACATGGTATCCTTCACCTTGAAACCCAATTCAAACTTTCTTCCTCATGATAATTCATTGGACAATCCTGCACGCAGACGGAAAACTCACAGGACTCCGAATATCATTGCTGCTCTCACTAGGCTCACACTGGGTGTTCGAATCAAGGCCAATTTTGATATTGCCGCATGCAACAATGCTCGTATCATGAAAAAACTCACAGCTGTTGAGGGAGACCCCGAATCAGATGCCAAATCAGTTATCTCTATCCTGGATCAGGAATTCCATATGGTCAGACGGGACCAGGACCTTTTCCGGAGTTTTAAACCACTCCTTAATGTCATTTCCATTGGAATCATGAACAATATGAATGAGAACGACAGGATCACTGAAGAAACTCACGTCAGAGATGCCTCCAAACAGCTGGATGTTCAGCACATCGCTACCGCTGCTCTCTCTCGCAAACCAGACATCATTATCTCCTCGGTCGATCCCACAGCCGCCCTGACAGCAGTTTTCCCGGAGATAATGCTCCGCACCACTAAACACAAACACAACATTCCTTTCCCATGTTTCCTCCCCACCAATCTTCAGTGGATCAATGCCAATATAGCAATGATTCCTACCGTAAAGCTCTCGCATATTCCAGACAAACCCATCATCTTGAACACTGCTGAATTGTTAAAGAAGCTATCGGCAGCTGGCAAGCCCGCCGGCGAATTATTTTTCACTTTTCAACAATTCCAAAACACTTCCGATTTCTACTATCAGTTTATGGTAGCCCGGTACGGGGATGGTATCCACGCCTCACGTCCACTGTTCTTCGCCAAACACTTCGCATTTTTCTCTATCAGGGAGAATCCGAGGAGCTTTTCCGAATTTGGAGGATCCAGGAGGAGAAGCTGAGGAGTACTCACCTCCAACGGGACACAGAGTACAACCAATCTGCTTACAACACAGCTTGGACCCGGGTATAGGCCATATTGGATGCAGAGACACTTTTAGCGAAACAGCCACGCAGTTTCATTTCATCACCACCATCAACCATGGTGTCAAACAAGCATCAGATAAAACCGTATGCCCATGACAACCCTCACTCCTCGGGCTCGGCGCCCTTTCTGAAGGGCAGCAAGGTCGGCTCCAGACCTCGCTGCATTGGCTGTGGCCTCCAGGGGCACAAACTCAATGACCGAGTTGCACATGGAGAATTTCCCTTTGCCAGATTGCATAATGGGCAACTCCTCACTCCCAATAATGCCGTTATCTGTATCTCGTTCAACTGCTGGGGCAAATGCCAGAAGGGCTGCCCTCCCTCCTCCCATGTCTGCTCATTATGCAGCGGTTCCCACTGCGCCCGCGACCCCTCCTGCCCAGCGTCGGCTTGACTCTTTCTTCAGACCGGGCATCCTCCCTTTCCACAATTTTTCTTCCACCATAATTACCCATTATCCTCTTACTAATTCAATGCCTTTCGAAAACGAACTGTTCGAGAGGATCATCACACCATATGACATTAATTCTTTCTTTATCGAGCTCGCTATCCACGGCCTCTCCGACCGTTATTCCATCCTTATCGTTTATCTCAGAAATGGTTTTCCCCTTGGCAATGTTCCTATCCTCACCAAAACTATTATTATACCCAATCACTCCTCTGTCTCCAAACACCCGGTAACGGTCAAAGAATACATTGAGGAGGAATCAATATCAGGTTGGATGGCTGGTCCTTTCACCAAAGAACGGGTCGAACAGGTACTCCATGGACCTTTTGTGGCATCACCGCTCATTGTGGCAGAATCATCGCAAGGACCCGACCAGCCACCAAAGCTGAGGGTCTGCCGCAATCTCTCTAAGGGAGGAAAAGATTCTTTGGGTCGGGCAACTCCATCAGTGAACTCGTACATTCAAAAGGAATTGTTTCCCACTACATTCGATTCAGCCAGCGACGTTGCAGAATTTGTGAGTTTTATTCTACGCTTCATTATCCTTTTTCCACTTGTTACATTTGCTCGGCCAACTGGCTGCAGCTCTATCCTTACCACAGTGGTGGTATTGTATTTTTCGTTCGGCCAACTGGTTGCAGCTCTATCTTTATCACAAGTGGTGATATTGTATTCCTCTGCTCGGCCAACTGGTTGCAGCTCTACTTTTACCACCAGTGGTGGTATTGTATTTACCAGACCAACTGGTCTTGGCTCTATATTCGCTTGGCCAACTGGCCATAGCTCTATCACTTGCTCCAACTGGAAGCCACCAATACTGAAACCCTTCCCTTTTAAAGATCATCTATTCCCCGCCGGGTACCCAGGCATGCACCATGGACATAATAAAGTTCCACCGAACCATTCCAGTCAACCCCAACCACAAACAATTTCTTGTCGTTTGTGATGAAAAGGGTGATTTTTGGATCGACATGTGTGACTGTTTTGGGTGGGCAGGCACTAGCAGCTGTTCAGGGATGATCTCTGCCACTGTTTGAGATATCCTGTTCGCCAAAGGTGTCTTCCCCGTAGCCAAGATTGAGGATGATCTAGCAGTCTTCCGTGTGCCCCTTAATCCTGATGCAGACCCTGCCAATTTCGAGTACGCTTATGATCGAGAGGAAGTCCTCAAACTGATACACCCACTCGGCACCCCTTTTCACCCTCCCTCAAAGAAAGGCAACCCTTTCTTCATCAATATCTTCATCTTCATCAGCTTACTATGGGACATGCTGTTAAAACGAGTCAGTCTCCCAGATGAAAAACGTCTCAAATATCTCTACCAAATTAGAGTCTTCATCCAAAAGTTTGCCCCAAAATCAGCATCCCGAGCTATCACCGATGGCCCACCTATTTCCCATTCACTTCCCACCTGCGAACCTCCTCCTGACCCCAAACAACAGAGAACCCCACTTAACTGGGTCAAAAAAATCCACGGCACCCTGTGCTACATCACTTTCGTTTACACCAAAGGACATTCGCACCTCCCAGCAATATCCAATTTCATGGCTTGCTACCGGGGACAAGAACTTGAGTTGGGAAAGTTCCTGACTACCGGCCTTGTAACAGAATTAATCTGGTGGTTTCACATCCTTTCAGACCCCTTTGCCTATCGCCAGCTACGCCCCCAAGGCCCATTGATCAATCTCAAGATATATGCAAATGCATCCACTGATTGGGGAATCGGTTTTTGGATTCAGGGCCATTGGGCAGCTTTCCAGTTGACCAAGGCTTGGAAGATTGAGGGACGCAATATCTGCTGGCTCGAGATGGTCGCTATTGAGCTCGTCGTCTACTTTCTTGAAGCTATGGGCATCCAAAATGCCTATTTGTTGATCCACTCAGACAACCAGGGTACGATTGGGGCAATGCTAAAGCAGTGTAGCCCCAATCGATGGATTAATCTTTCCGTTCGTCGCACATACGTGACTCTCACTTCTCTCCTTATTGAACCTAAACTTATATATATCATTTCAGCTGAAAACCCCGCTGACCCTCTGTCGCGCGGTATAATGGGTCCGGATGAGACTCAATTACCATACTCTATATCCCTGCCTGACAAACTCGCTGAGGCTATTATACATGTCTAGATTTAGTTTCGCTACTGTACCATTACATTTGGACTCTTGGTACACTTACATAATCAATCGCTCCTTGAACTTGAACAGTCATCTACACTAGCTCCTGATATTATGCCACCACAGAGCCATGGAACTGGCAGCACGGGAGACTTTTACATCTCTACCATCTCCTTTCGCAACTGTTTTGGACCCCCATCATCAGCGCAACCACCAATTCCGCCGCCCCCAACAAAAACCACTTCCAACTCAACAAACCATCTTTCTCCTTCCCTATTTGGCCGCTCGTTTGTCTGCCACCCATCTCCAGCCATGCCAACCACAATTTCCTCACCCATTATAACACGCTCGACTTCTTGCGCTCCCAATCGTACCTCTTCCGAACCTGCTACCAGGCGTCCAAAATCCGGCTGCTCTATTGCACAAAGTGATCTACAGCCCAATGTTCATGCCAAAGACCGGATTCATGCATGGAGTACTCCTTACGCCGACTCCAAACGCATGGAATGCTCAATCACCCTTCCTCCTGAGGTCATAGAGTGGGGCGAGAAGCTCACGTTGGTGGGACTTGCAGATTCGACCAAGGAGACCTATGGCGCTGGGCTCCTTCGGTTTAATCAATTCTGCGACATGTTGAATATCTTGGAAGACCAGCGTATGCCCGCTAGTGACCACCTTATCATCGGATTTCTAGGCTATCATATGGGGAAGATCAGTGGATCTTGTGCCAAGAGTTGGCTGTCAGCTCTCCAAGCTTGGCATGAACTCAAAGGTGCTCCCTGGGCCGCCGACTCGAGGCTCATTCGTTTTGCCAGAGCAGGTGCTTGTGTCGCCGGTGCCCACCACAAACGCCCAACTCACAACCCTATATCTATTAACCATATGCTCGCGCTTTTCCCTGCGCTCAAATTCTCAATCCCATTCCATTGTTCCATATGGGCCATCACGTGTAACGCTTTCTGGGGCTGCTGTAGACTCGGTGAACTCACCGTAAAATCAATCTCGGCATTCAACCCAATATACCATGCATCCCGTTCAGCCCACATCAATTTCTCCCTCCATCTGAACAATTCTCCCCAAGGCCGTGTCCTTCCACATTCCTTGTACAAAGACCACAAAGCAAGCCGGAGCCACAGTTACCGCCACAGCTCAGACGGCAGCACTCAAACTGTTTTGTCCGTTCAACACCATGCAAATGCATGTCAGGGCAAATGCCAGGATTCCCAAGGATTTCTCCTTGTTTGGATACGTTGATGACCTCGGCCAACCACATCATATGGTCAAATCGACTTTCCTCTCTTTCTGTGACAAAATCTGGTCAGATAAGGGATTCCCCCTTGTTCAAGGTCATAGTTTTCGCATCGGCGGAGCAGTTGAGCTACTTTTAGCAGGTGTACCTCCCGAGGTGGTGGCAGCCATTGGTGGTTGGATATTGCTAGCCTTTCTTATCTACTGGAGACGGTTCGAAGATATATTACCGGTTCACATACTTAAAGCCTATGACGCTTCTCAGATCTCGAGGTTGAAAGACTCCATCAATACTTATCAAAAAGCCCACAAGATACCAGACTCTGTCATTAACACATGTATTAATGGTATAAATATTGACTCAGAGTAATCAGTTCTTCCTAGTCTTCACTCTCTTACTTGTGCCAGCTAAATAACATACCCAGAGCATACCTCGGTTTGGTTCTTGGGCCCGTTTCCCTTCGGTTGGTTCCTCCTTGCACTCTCAGGTTGGAGCTCTGCTCTGGTTGGGGCTACGAGCACTCGGAGTCCACGGGCGGGAGCTCGGGCCAAGCCCCAGCCAAACCCTTAAGATATTGTTCTCTCTTCTACGTATCTCTCATCAGAGTGCACCTAGCTTATAGTACTCATATACTTACCGCTTAGTTTTTTCTTTCATTGTTTTTTTCCCCTTGGGTTTTTGTGCATAACCGTCCGTTTACCAATGTATAAGTACATAATACACATTAGCATTTCATGTTTTCATCAGATGAATGCGTTGTTGCGATCTATCAAATCCTCGACAGTCGAAGGATTAATTGAAGTGCGTGTCGACGAAGCTGAGACCGATGATTATCACTATCACATGCTACTTGATATATGCGACTAAATTTGACTGTATCTATGCCGCTGTACGCGTATGCACCTCCTAGTGGTCGGGGAAGCATATACAGTATTGGCTCCATAAAAAGGTATATTAGGGTACAGTAAGTAAGTATCTAATTTGATTGGGCAAAGACGAACAGTAGAATCGGAGACTGTATGCCAGTGACTCGGAATAGAATCGCCGTCTACGTGGGCTCTTATGACATGCTACTTACGGAGTTGCCTTTCAATGCAGACGTCTTCGATAAGGACTAAATTACCTTCGCCTAGGGCAAATAAATATCTAATATATAACTGCTGTAGAGTATGCCTCGATAAAAAAACGTACGATTGAAGGACATTGGCTACGCGTAAGTACTATGAGGCTACTATATTCCAGGAAATCAGTTCACGGAGCCTGCAGCTTGCTCGCGATCAGCCAATGACTCTTCGGCAAAAGAACTCGTGGACTGCGGCGTCTTGAGCTATGTGAAGGAGCTCGCTATATTCGGCCAATGAGCGCTTGGCTTCGGCAACAGAGCTCGTGTGCTTCGGCTTACATATAAAGTTGTCGAATTCCGAGGATTTCAAATCGACAATACCCACTTGCACTAGTGCCGCCATGTCGTCCAACGAAGAAGACTTTAACGAAGGCGACAGCTCTCATGAACCTCAGAACTCGAAGAAAAGACGTATCCAGCGCGCATGTGATGTGAATCCGGCTTTCTTGAGTAACATTCCCTTTGACTCATTTACTTTCAGGTATGTAGACGCAAAAAGAGTCGGTGCACTTTGTCCTTGAGATAGTATCTTCTTTTGACTGGTCCCAGTACGATGCGATGGAGTACAGATGCCTGGAAATCGCTGTTCCAATTGTATTGCCTATAATTTTGACTGTACCTATGTCGAGGCAGCCAAGGTGCGTCATCGTGTGTAGATCTTTCATGCTGAAAGCTAACTCTGCCCTAGAAACGCGGGCCACCGAAAGCGTTTGTTCACTATTAAAGCTATATCCGCCGACACTAAACGTGCTGATTTAGATATGTCGAAAGTCTTGAAACTCGCCTAGAGAAAATGGAAGGCCTTCTTCATCGTCTCATGCCCGACGTGGATTTGACGAAAGAGCTTGGCTTGGGGTCAAACACCACAAACGTGAACCCTCCTCAATTGCAGCGTGCACAAGCTCAAGATCAATGCGGTAATGGCACTACTAGTACCACCGAAGTCGCTATCAAAGCTATCCGCAAGTGGGACATACATCACGAATCCCCGCAATTGCAGGATACAGACGAAGCGGAACGCCTGGAGCTTACTGATAATCTCAAGAACCTTCGTATTGACTCTCGTGAACACAGATTTTTCGGAAAGTCAAGTGGCGCTATGCTTATCAAGACCGCGATTGACCTCAAACAGGAATTCACCGGAAGAGAGACTGACATGAAGCCAATCGTTCTGGGGGAACGAAGACCAGAATTTTGGCGGCTTCTACCCGTACGTGCTTTACTTTCTAGCGAAATATCCCGTGATATTGATAATGCTCAGTGGGAAGACGCCATCTCTGAGGCTTCTGGTCCAGGTTACACTTTCCCCGATCCAGATCTTCTTTCCGAGCTAGTTCAAATGTATTTTAAAAATGTCAATGTCTTTTTCCCTCTACTGCATCGTCCTACGTTCGAACGTTCCGTCCGGGAAAAACTGCACTATCAAGATGAAATGTTTGGTGCTATTCTTCTACTTGTTTGCGCGGTCGCATCTAGGTGGGTCGATGACCAGAGAGTATTGCTCGACGGTGTCGACTCATGGCATTCGTGTGGATGGAAATACTTTGACCAAGTACAAGTGGTGCGCAAATCACTATTAGCGCCTCCGACGCTCTATGACCTGCAGTTCTATTGTGTACGTATTCAAATCGAGCGACTCGCTGTGATCACCTAATTAACATATCCATCAGCTTTCAGTACAATTCCTGCAAGGCTCCTCTGCACCTCATTCATGCTGGATGATGGTGGGAGTTGGGATACGACTTGCTCAAGACGTGGGTGCACATCGAAGGAAGCCACCGAAAACTTGGACTGTAGAGGATGAACTATGGAAGCGCGCGTTCTGGTTAGAGGATTTATATCAGCTTACTTTCGGTGCTGACTACTTACAGGGTTCTAGTTTGTATGGACCGTATGTTTAGTACAGCCTTGGGCCGACCTTGTGCGATACAAGATGAAGAGTGAGTTCCAGTCAAAATGGTTATTATCTGCTAACCTCTTTGCCAACCTTCAGTTACGATCTCGATCTGCCCTTAGAAGTCGATGATGAGTATTGGGAACATCCTGATCCTGCGATGGCGTTCAGACAACCCCCAGGAAAACCTTCTATCATATCTGCTTTTACCACTTTTATCAGGCTTAATGTTCTTTTATCCATGGCATTAAGGACAATTGTGTGTACATTATGCTCGTCCTGGTACGACATACTGACATCAACATTTTGCTTTAGTATGCTATTAATAAATCCAAAATCTTGATGGGTTTTGGCGGAGAACAGTGGGAGCAACATATCGTGGCCGAACTGGATTCCGCCTTGAATCAGTGGGTGGACTCGGTCCCTGATCATCGTAAGCACTCCAGTCGCTTCTTAATCTTACGTATCCTTATACCCTATCTCACAGTTCGCTGGGATCCAAATCGCGAAAACGAAATATTTTTCCATCAATCCGTCATGCTCTACTCGCATTATTATCTCGTGCAAATACTCGTTCATAGGCCATTCATCCCTTCACCAAAAAAGCCATCTCCGTTGTCCTTCCCGTCACTAGCAATCTGCACGAATGCAGCAAGGTCCGCAAGTCACATCATTCGATATTCAGAGAAGAAGAGAGGGTATTTTACTCCCGTTCTCTCAGGTTCGTATACGTTGGATTTATGTAAACGCCTCTGATCCCTTGTTGTAGATCTCAGCATTTACAGCTGGCATCGTTCTTTTGCTGAACATATGGGGCGGCAAGCGTTCAGGCCTATCGACCGATCCAAACAAAGAGATGGCGGATGTTTACAAGTGCATGCAGGCATTAAAGGCCTGTGAAGGACAGGTGATTATTCTCCTTATTGACGCAAACCTCTCAATCTGATGAGCACTTAGATGGCACTCGGCTGGTCGATTATGGTGCGTTTATTCTTTCTCATCCCGTATGACAAACGGAGTGACGATTACGCTTTTTAGGGACATATTATACGAGTTGGCATCTGTTGGCGAACTTCCTTTACCAAACTCCAGCCCTGAGCCGACTAACAAACGCGAATGGGGTGCCGAAAGTCCTATGTCCACATCCTCAATAAGCAGTCCTGCCCTTTCGCTCTCCGAAAGCCCCTATACCATCACGGTCGCGCACTATCGCAGGTTCTAAGCGTGCTGCGACAGCTACTGCAAACGCCGATATCTCCTCATCGTCGTTATCGTCCGCCGTCGCAGAAAATCCACTTTTGCACGATTCACCTCCTGGGATGCAGCTCTTCTCACTTCCCATGTACAGCGATGAGCTTGGTCGATTGCCCCTGCATGGACAGGTCAATTTTTCGACGAGAGCACAGCCCAACACGCAGCCGCAGCCAATGGATTGGTATAACCAACCACCGCCTGCACCATCCGGTACTGAAATGGGAATGAATACGCCGTACATTCAGCCTGGTTATCTAAATTATGACTATCCGTATGGCGGAAGCGAGGCTGCTCAGGGTACGAGCAGTGTCGGTATCTCTGCTTCTTCTACCAACGGGTCAATGCCGTATCGCAATGGGTTACACCCGCATCAATCTCTCAACGGTGCTGGCGGTCCCAGTTCGTCTGTGGCGGGCCATTCACGGCATTCACATGTTCGCCCTCCTCCTGATCAGGCTGGTATGCTATCAAGTCGAGACCGGAACCCGAATATGAACGATGTGGACATGCCACCCTCGTTGGATAGTGATACCTTTGCTATGTGGTCGAACGCGCCGTCAGGTTTCGAGTGGGTGGTTTTTTTTTCATCTAGTTTTGATTCAAGAGCTGAGCTGCTACTTTTAGACTTGACGACTGGGGCACATATTTGAACAATGTGAGTGAGCTGACGCAGACGATGAACCGTGGTCATGGTTCAGTATAAGACGAGATGAGAGGACATTATATATTTATTTGCATATTATAGAACACTTAGACTATTTTTTCTGTTTTTGTAGCGTTCCCTACGTCACAATGGCGGATTCTTACTCACACCATTGCTCTGTAGTTCTATCACTTGCTTTCAATAATCAACGAGGAACATTTGTATCATACTTCTAACAATCTATTGCCTTTCGGTACGGTTCAAGGGCAAATAGATGACTTTACTTTGACTTCACCACTTATTCCATCTGCATTGGGTCCCGTCAGTGCTTATATTGATTGTAAACAGAAAAGAAAAAACATGTATATAGCAAAATTTACGACTGAGATGAATGCGAAGCTAGCCGGAACTTCCTTCCACCTAGATTGGACAGTGTGATTTAATTCTCTCGTCTGGAGATATTTCGAGCCAGGTAGAACCCAGCAGCAGCGAGCCCGACTGCGCCAGCTCCGACTGCAAGGGCAGGTGCAGACGCTACCACGCCAGTAGCAGCAATAGATTGCATTACAGAGAAGATACCAGTGGTACTTCCTCCATAAATAATGGATTGAGCGGTGGCAGCTGCGGAGCCTATCGTATGCGATAAGTCTCACGTATACATACATCCAAGTTGATAAACATACCTGCAAGCACTCCTGAACTGGTAAACCCAGCAACGTTCAGGGCACCGAGAACGACAGCAGGTCCCACTGCGTAAGTCGCTCCTGCAATAGCTATACCTCCAGCAGCAGCTTTGACAAACGTCGTCGTCGGGGGGAGCGGAATCCGAAGCACCTGAGGAGGCGACAAAGGATGTAACATGTCAAGGTTTATTCAGAGATGTTGAGTGAGTACCTGCCTTGTGCAGCTCTGGCTATTAAATAAGAATCAGAATCACAAAATCAAGTTATGTTTGACCAATGCCGTACCATGCAGTTCTCGTAAAACAAGCTTGAACTCATCCCAAAGATTACTGTTATCAATCTTCTCCGAGTTCTGGATGTGATCTTTGCATTCTTGCATTATACCGCGGATCTTCTCTGTCATAAAGTGTAGAGCAACATCTACCCACTGGGTTCGAGGCACACCAACTCTTTGACAGTTGCGTTCGATTTCATTCAAGAAGTCGTCCAGATCCTGTTTAGGGCCTGCATAACTAGGTTGTCGATACACTAGCTCGATAGTAGATATTCTCTTAGCGAGTTCTTCCTGTGAAAGTCGTTCTTTCAGAATCATGATGACGGTCGGAGAGCTGTGGCAAGCCTTGAGGCAACAGCTTTCGAAATTAACTTAATAAGCTCTGCGTCTTGTGACAAACGAACTTTATCAGAGACGCATTTGCACTGGACTCACCATACTTAATATAGAATGTCAAAAGTAGTCTCTGTCGTCTTTCTGTACACTTGAAGGATCTACAATTGAAAGATGGGCAAAGAGAATCCTATGGAGAATCACATCCCCTGGCCCCATCATGGGCCACGCCCTTCACTTTTCCTCCACTTTGTTGGATGAAGTGCTATGTGGAAACTGTATAAGCCATCCCGGAAATTAGCAAGAAATATCACTCACTACACAATATGTGCGGTAATATCAGAGCTGTACGATACTGTGTACCACGTCTCAGCCCAGATATCTGAATCGTTGTCAACACCAGCAGTGGCAGGAAGACTAGTAGTAATTAAGCACGCTTCTCTGTATCGGGGTTGAAAACACCGAAATTGAGCTGGAGGATCAAGAATTGAACATCGTAATTCTGGCTTGTCATCATCGAGTTCGAGTCCCACCTTGACTTTATCTGGGACGTCGAAATCTTTCATCGCATAGGTAGTAGCAAAGCCGCTTGGAGGCTGCATTCTAGCAAGGAATGTGACAATGTGCTCCGCGCCCTGACGATTGGGGTTGTGAAAGCGGCCTGAAAGCGGCCTTGGAGCTGACCGTAATTCTGGGACTTGTGCTCAAAGTAGTCTTTGGAGATGGACTAGATGTTTGATAGTACATGAAATTTCAGATGGACGCATTGCGAATATGGGATTGAAAGGCTTACTTGTGCATCTTGAGTGGACATGGTAAGAAGCTTCAGTAGTACTGCAGGCCAAAATCATCGAGCTTTTTATACGGGGTCAATGAATCATATAAAATGGCGTTGATGAAGTCCCGAATGCCGAAAGTAGCTAAGGCTACTATTGGTGCCAGGAGGCCTAGAAGATTTAATTTGGAATCATAAAGAGGTACAAAACGCGATTTTACCTCACCCAAGAGTATCCGCACCGGTATGCCCACTTGTACACCACACATGCAGTATTCCCATCTGGCACTAAGAAGCTAAAGAAGTCTATAAGCTAGTCTCGAGGCTCGCAATCCAGAATTCTCGAAGTGAAGAAACTGATGAGAAACCATTGAGTTTCTAGTCCTTGGGAGCAACGTCAAGACTCGAGATCGTGGAGATGAGAGCTAACGAGGCGACTTACTATGAAACTAGTGCCATCTGGCAGTGAGCTACGTACATATCTGTTAGGATAGCATGCCAACAACATCAGCCCATCGAAAAGTTATCCATTTGGATCGAAAACACTTCATCCATCACCGCAACAGACACCTCAGTCACAGGCCCATCGCACTACCTCCTCAACATCTTTCACGAGCTGCTCCTCGAATTTTGGGATTCACATCCAGATGCTACCGTCTGTATCTGCTGGGTACCGGGGCACACAGGAGTGCTGGGGAATGAGAGAGCAGACCAGGAAGCGAAAAGAGCAGCTGCAGGACGATCGAGCGCAAAGACCAGACTCCCTACCAGCTACGACAATCCCTCCCGAGGAGTCAAACCGCCATTGTACGAACGTTCAGGAAACGCCTAGAGGACTGCCATGACTCGATGTGGAAGCGATCGCCGAGATACAGAAAATTCAAGGAAGTCGACCCGTTCCCAGCTACCGTTGCTAGTCGTGCGTACTGGAAGCTCTCGACGGGGCTACCAAGAAAACTCCTGGCAATACTGACGCAGCTCCGAACGGGTCACGCTCCGTTACAAAAACACCTGAACGCGATACATCGAGCCGACTCCCCGATTTGCCCATGCTGCAAGCATCATCCCGAGACCGTCTAGCACTACCTTATGGAATGCACAGCGCACAGAATTCCGAGAGAACGACTACGGAGGAAGATAGGCCCCAGGAATTGTACCTACTCCGCATTGCTGACAACAGCGGAGACCCTTGGAGATCTATTTCAATATGTGAGCGAGATGGGAAGGTTCACACATAGTAGGGGAACTGCCTCGATAGGGTGATGATTAGTAGGGGACAGGTGCGATGGGTCATGCGAACAGATAATTTCTAGTTTTTCTTTCCTTCCTCTATTTCTATCCTCTCCTGCCCTTTCCCCTCCACTACACCACATACTTACAGCAAGGACGATTCCCTGTGATACGATGACTGCTTAATCGAGCCCTAGCGGCTAGACAGGGAGCCTAACGTTGTTGATAGACGACCCTAGAACGAGCAGATAAATACATACAAGGAGGATGTCGCTACCATATGCTTACGCACCAAGGCGAATAAACGAGGATTAAATATTAAATTAAATTAAAATCTGTTAGGATGCGCCCAGTTTGGTCCCAGTTGAAGGTGGGCGCTTGCTTTGACGATTACGAATCACAGATAAGATACAAATTTTTTGTTCTTCTCCAGATAACGATTGATTTGAATTCACTGAACTGCATGGACCATATTCAAAATCGATACCCTGTGCTGAGCCCTGTGCTGAGTACTCTTTGCAACTCCTTCTGTGCGCATTATAACGCGTCTTTATGTCAAGAATGCCGATGATTTCGGTTCTACAAGAGGACTACTCTAACCTACAATGTTTAGTCCTAATGAATCGGGACAGGAGAACATGAAGGAAGAAGTTCAACTAACGTGAGGTTTTCGTGTTATTTGAGCTACATAGATTCTTATCTAGCACCTATTCTCGGCTTGCTCAACTCTTACAGTAATCGAAGCCAGATCGTCAATCTGTCACTGTCCAGTGTCCTAACTAGTCTGCTATGAGTCATGTTGTGCTATCATATGACTCCCGAGTTCGCGTACTCAGCCTCAGTCTACCATAGTAATCCTCCTTCCGAATGTGTATCTAGACCTCTTCATCAACTTCTTCTCCGTTCTCACTACTCAATTTTCAAGGCTTCACAGAGCACTCGAGGCCGCTTTCAGAGTGAAAACTTATGTGACAGCCGAATCCTATACTTCAGGCATACTACTTGTCTCTTCTGTTACTGGGCCCGGCCGTAGACCATATTCCGTACTTCTGTCAGCTCCAAGTGTCCAAAGACCCGAACGGCGGCTTGGAATTCTAGTCTGTCTTGTTGCGGATGCTGGCAGAGGGGCGGTTTGTCCGGTAAGCGCGCATCGGGCATATCCTCAAAAATACCGGTTAGTAGGAGATTCAGATGTGATAAGCCGCTTGGTGCTAGGAGATTCAAATTTAATATGTCGAAGCCAACGCTCGAAGCATCGGTCGCTGATCTATTTTGCTGAACAGTTCTCTCGCTGGAGTTTCGCGCATTTCCAAACTGACTATGAATCCCCTTTCTGTAGACTGTCAATTAGTTTTGTTGATCCGACTTCAATCAGCCTTATCCCGAAATATTACCATCGACTATTGAGGAGAAACCCTCGCGATAGCTTCAACTTAGCTTTCCGGGAACCGAAGCTGTGATACCGTTACGAAAAGCAACCACAGTGAAACGCGTAATGGTGGCCTTGAGTGTAAACTTCTCTTCCTCGAAGAGACTCACTGCCGGCATGGGATAACGCTTATAAAAGGTCTATGTATTCTTCTTTTTTTTCCAATCCAAGACGACTCGTCGTTTGTTAGTTTTCGATACTCTCAGCAAGCCTTAGCTTCACCATGCTGCTGTCTATTGCGTTCCTGATCTTCAAACTGTCCTGCGTCGTATACGGTGCCGAAGTTGTCAATAATGACAGACAGCACCACAAACAACACTACGGACAGCACCATGAACATCTCTACATATCCAATAGAGACATCGCTCCGGATGGATTCCAACGCTCGTAAGCTTCTTTGTGGCATCCTTCTTCCGTTCTAGTACCAGCTAATCCAAATGGATCAGTACTGTTCTCGCTGGTAAGACGCCTCACGACGGCGAGTTTCCGGGGCCGCTATTAACTGGGAAAATGGTCCGCTGCATTGTCTTAACGCTCCGAGTAACTGTTGAATTAAATCATCGTTTCAGGGCGAAAGATTCTTTTTCAATGTGACGGACATACTCACAGACCCAACTATGGTTAGAAGCACCAGTATCGTAAGTCCTCTCAAGCTCAAGCATCCACCTGTATTCTAATTCAGGCCTTAATAGCACTGGCACGGTCTTTTCCAGAAGACGACAAACTACGCGGACGGAGTGGCGTTTGTCTCGCAGTGTCCTATTGCACCAAATCACTCGTTCCTGTATGATTTCAGAGTTCCTGATCAGGCTGGTACATTTTGGTACCATTCGCATTTATCGGTACAGGTATGAGCGTTGTCAAGTGATGTCAATATCTTTCTCTTAAGCTGTCATCCCAATAGTACGGTGATGGATTACGAGGGCCCATCGTGATTTACGACGATAATGGTAAGCTTTCAACTGAGAATGCCATGGATATCAACTTTAATCTCTGGCCACAGACCCTCACCGACACCGATATGATGTGGACGATGGTAACATCTCAACTGCTAAAGCTTGAATATAAGCTTACTTTCTTGTTTCAAGAATCTACCGTCATTACACTTGCAGACTGGTATTGAACTTTCCTTTTACAATAGACCAGCTGCAATTCTGAATCGCGTCCTAGGTACCACCAAACAAGTTTGCAACTGTTAGCAGCCCTTGCCCCACCAAACAATGATGCTACGCTGATTAATGGAAAAGGTCGCTATGCCGGAGGAGTGAGTATCTATAATACTCTATCAAGACCGAATGCTAATGTATGATAGCCTAATGTTCCTTTGGCAGTAATCCAAGTCGAGCATGGAAAGCGTTACCGATTCCGCCTAATAGCCATATCATTTGATGCATTTTTTGGATTCTCCATCGACGGTCACGATCTTACCATCATCGAGGTGGGTTCTGTTCAATCTTTACATTCGCCCATCGTTGACAGCATTCTCAAGGTCGACGGAATCAATACTGAACCCCACACCGTCAACTTTATCGAGATCTATCCTGCCCAGCGATACTCTTTCGTCCTCCACGCTGATCAAGAAATCGACAACTACAGAGTTAGGGCATTGTCCAACTCTGGTGTTGGTGCTTACAATTTTACCAACGGCCTCAATTCTGGTATCCTTCGGTACAAAGGTGCTCGAGAGGAGGAGCCTAAAACTTCGCAGTCATCTGATGTAATCGCATTGAGAGAGGGTGATCTACAACCCTTGGAGAAACCCGGCGCGCCAGGAAAGCCTTATCCTGGTGGAGCCGACGTCGTTTTGAACTTTACTCTGGGTTTCGACGATGGCACCGTACTGTTCTCTATGAACAATGTGACCTACGTCTCCCCGACCGTTCCCGTGCTTTTGCAGGTCTTGAGTGGCGCGCAACATGCACAAGACTTGCTACCGAAAGGCTCGGTCTACACGCTTCCAAGCAACAAAGTCATCGAAATCAACTTTTTCGGTGGAGATGCGCCTTCTGGTCCTCATCCTTTCCATCTACATGGTGTAAGTGGGCATCATCTTTTCTTTAACGCAAAGATAAACACATTGTCTAGCATGCCTTTGATGTGGTGCGCACTTCCGATTCCGTATTGTACAATTTCAAGAACCCCGTAAGGCCTAGCTTTCATCCTGTTTTCTTTGTATTCAACTTCTTTCTCGCACCAGGTTCGTCGAGACACGACATTGGTGGCATTAAACAATCAAACAACGATCAGATTCGTCACCGATAATGCAGGACCTTGGTTCTTACATTGGTATGTTTTTTGCTTCATACTCAAGTCGACTTTCACTGATGTTCTCTCTACTCTTGATGTTCCTCGTGTCTAGCCATATTGACCTTCATCTGGACTTGTAAGTGATCGCAATAAGTTTTCCTTTCTTTGATACCCATTCCTATGCTTCCACTAGGGGTCTTGCTGTTGTGCTTGCGGAGGATACACGAGACACGAAAAAGGACGATCCAGTTCCAGGTATATGTTTACTTATTTTTCAAAATAAATATAGACCCTGACTCTACTTCTGCAGCTGACTGGAAATCACTATGTCCTATTTACGACAGTCTAACTCCTGCGCAACTACCTTAAGGAATACTTCCTTGCTATGTATCTAATCAACGGTCCTTTTCAACGTTTCATTTCATGCCTCTTCTTGCCTTTTACCTAACCTCATCTCTTTAATGAACGTTGTTTCTCGGTATTGAAAGGTTCAATTGCTGTAGTGTACGCCGCCAATGATACTGCCATACTTCCTGCCTTGTCTTCGCCACTCATATTCAATCGTCGCGTCCCTAATTTTACAATCATAACGCGTCTCCTACTCGGCTATAGACTTGCCAGACGCGCACGCCAGGCTCTGCCTCCCAATAGCGTTCATCGACACCGTAATTCGAGTAGCCAGTCCATGATACTGGGATGCCTGGCTCCAGCCTTCGTCAGCAGGCATTGTTTCTGTCTGAACTTCCGCATCGTGTTTGGATATAGAGTCTTCAGCCTCGCTGCCTCGGCGTCGGACGATACTTACTAGAAGGTAAAATTTTTATGGCGGAATGAGATGAAAAAGATCCGACCCTGCAGCTCTCAAGGATTCTCCTGTTTCGCAAATACTGTTTCAAGCTGGTTTCAAGTCGGTGATTCACTAGAGGGTGGTGGAATCGTCTACATCAAAGCATATACATTATCAGTGAAGTGAAGAGTGACGCATGGGCGCTAACACCCAACACGTGAACGTTCGCGTCTTGACGCTTAACCGCCTCTTCCACTGATTGTGGGCACCATCGATTTCATTATCATCGTCTCAGTTCTACTCCCTTGACTTGGGCTTTCCCTTCTGAAAATCTGACACTATGTCGTACGAGGATCAGGAAGCTATGCAACTTAGCATCCGCTACATCCCCTCCGATATCGACCGCTGGGATTTAAAAGTGAAGCTTGCTCGGATCCTTCACGACGAGCCTTTCAGACAACCTCGACCCGACCGAAAAATGAACTTCGACGTGTTTCTCTACCTAGGAGACGGCACCGAAGGAAGACATAACGGATCTGGCAAGCTCACAGTGCCCACAGAGAAGATCGCTCGACAATTTCTGAACTACATTCGCACGAATCCTGTGAAATATAGCGGGAAAAAAATCAAATTTAGTTTACTGGGACCACCAAACGACAAAAATTCCCAAAAAATCGCAGCGATGGTGCAGAAGGCTCCGTTCGTAGATCCACATATGGAGAGAGATCGAGAGGAGCGTGTATTTGAACTGGAGGAAACGCTGTTGAGGGTGGTCAAAGTGCAGTTTGGAGTCTTATTCCGGACAGACCCAAAGGAACCGAGAAAGTACTCCATCGAATGGGAGCACACATACACCGACGAAGTAGGATATCTGAAGTTTGAATTTGATCACAAATTGATCAGAGTTCAAGTGAGTTTACCTTGCTACTGGAAAATACACTCTTAAGACTGACGGAGTATTACAGCTTACGAATCCCGTCTCCGGACATACTGGGACTGACATCGTCATAAATTTCGCGTCAATCTCGAGGATTGCTGTTGGTGAAGAGTACATAAACTCATGTGATATATCTTCATCCTTTATCATTACAACGTTGACCTATTTCCGTTAGACATTATATTCGACACTACGACGCCTCCAAGCTTCGAAGAATTTGACCTTCATCGACCGATGACTGGGCGAAAATATGACGATAGTAAAGATAATCCACGATACAAACGCCGAATCGGTAGCGTAAATCGCATTGCAGGGCATGCCCGTGTCGCGCCATTCGCCCATACGCTCCGGTTACTGGTACGCAGTTACGACTCATCCGACGTCGTCAAATCTTTTCGTCGACTATGCAAGGTTGCAGAACTCCAAACGATCATCTGGCCGCCACTAAACCGCCCGGTGAACAATCCAGATATAGAGGCTGCGGGGTACGCAATCTTCTCAGAGAAGAGCCTCCATAGATGGTCCACATACACATCGCAGCATGATTGGCCTGTAGCGTTCCAACTTGAAGGTCTCCTGCACAATTGTTTGTTAAATGTCCAGGAACTGTTGAAGATGACACATCGGTTCGATAGCCTCTGCGAGCAGCACGGGACGCGATATGTTGCTGTCCTACTCCAGCGGTATGCTGAGCTACTTAGCAATCCCAGCCGACCTCCAGAGACACCTGAGCAAACCTTGAGTCGTCTATTATCCAGGTTTGTTTTCAAGGACAAGACCATTCCCCGAACATTCCAGTGCTATCATGTCATTGTCACCCCGACTCGAACGATACTCGAGGGCCCCTACCCTACCGATTCCAATCGGATTATTCGACAATACGCGGGGTTTGAGGATTACTTCATACGTGTTGCATTCTGTGACGAGGATCGCATGCGTTTACGATGGAGTCGTGTCCTTAACGCGTTTGATTTTCTTCAGGATCGAATTGGTACGATCTTGAAGGAAGGATTCACGCTGGCTGGTCGACACTTCGAGTTTTTGGCATATTCAACCTCTGCTCTGCGGGAACACTCTGTGTGGTTCATGAACCCGTTCCAGCATCCTAGTCTCGGACGGGTCACTTCACAGAATATTCGGGATTCTATTGGTGACTTTGGAGTACTGGAAGATACATCGGAAGATGCACAGAGAGATGCGCTAGAGGCTACGCCGGAAGATACCTCGCTGGCTGAGGGGAAACCTCCTCTGCTGTGGTGCCCATCGAAATATGCGGCTCGGTTGGCTCAAGCATTCACAGCTACGGAAAGCTCAGTGAGGATCCACAGACGAGAATGGGAGATCATGCCGGACCTAGGAAATGAGCCCTACCTCTTCACTGATGGTGTGGGGACTGTTTCTGAAGGGCTTGGTGATGAAATTTGGGAAGCTTTGTGCAAGTCGCGTCCAAATCGCATCGATAGTGCTATCAAGCCATCAGCAGTGAGCTCTGAGATCATAATTCATCGGCGCAAACTCATCTCTTCTTGCTTTGTTTTTAGTATCAAATTCGTTTCCTGGGATTCAAAGGTGTCGTTGCCGTGGACAAGGAGCTCGATAAGATTCCCGGAAGTTCAATTCGTATGCGGCTACGGCCTTCAATGCACAAATTCGAAAACAGTACCAACGAAGCGGCTGACATCGAGATTGCACTGGCTTTCGAAGCACCAATGCCCTGTTATTTTAACAGGTATGTCCTACTAACTATCTTTCAACGGCGCGTACTGATTAGACTTATTAGAGCTCTTGTTATGATTCTCGAAGATCGCGGTGTTCAGCGTTCAGCATTTCTTGACTTGCTTCGCCTTGCAGTGGCTGATGCGCAGCTAGTTGACAATTCGCTTACTGACTGTCATAAATTCCTTGCATCCCATTCCTTTGGGAATGCGTTCCGTCTTTCCTGGGTCTTGGAGCAACTTTTAAACCGTGGCGCCGAAATTACGCTTTCATCAAGAACATATATCGACAGTGAATTCTTGAAGGAACTTCGCCGGGTCGCGCGCATGCAGACGTTAAAGGAGATAAAGCATGATGCTCGCATTCCCATTCCAGATAGTTTTCTCCTTGCTGGTGTCGCCGACGAGGGCCCTGCGTACGTGGATGATCCAAACAAACCCGCTTATAGCAACACGTATTGTTTGCCAGAAAACAACATTTATGGTATGTACTTCTTGAATCCAAAGGTATGTTCCCTTTGGATCTGATTTCCTCCAAACATTAGCGTGCATTCAACGTCCTGGCGATGAGAAACCTACTTGGATAGAGGGCGCTTGCTTGATTTGGCGATCCCCGCTCACTCATCCGGGAGACGGTATGTTATCCGTACGATTTGACTTCCCGTGTCAATCTGAGAATAGCTCCCTAGTCCAAAATGTCAACGCCATCGGAAAACCTCCTCCCAATTGTCTATTCGGACATCTGATCAATGTAGTGGTGTTGCCGAGTCGAGGTAAGCATGCCAAATTCCGCTAATGCTACTTATATTCTATCATCATCAGGATGGAGATCTCTTGCATCATGTTTGGGTGGAGGAGACTTGGATGGGTACGCGTTGCGCTTCATGTTTTATAATTTTTTATTAACATTAGAACAATCTAGAGACACGTTCACTGTCTGCACTTGCACTAGCATTCTACCTACGTTGAATGTCAAACCAGCCCAGTACCCCCCTGGTGAGGATCTCAGCATTGGAAGAAACAGCACCGTTGAAGATATTTGCAATTTCATTATTGAATACTTTAATTCGGATGTGCTGGTAATGTTGCTTTTTATACGATCAAGGTCATCCCCTCAACTTGCTTCCAGGGTCTTGTCTCCGATCGTCTGCTGGTCATTGCAGGTTAGTCCCAGCTCCCAGTCTACTACTGTCTTCATCTAATCGAAGTTCCAATAGATCAATCAGAGGTATAGAAGAGAACCACTAGTCTGATTGAACTGCATCTAATGCTTTTCCTTCTAGAAAGGTATTTTTGATCGTCAATGCGAAGACCTTGCAACGTTGTGCTCCCAAGTAAGCATTTCATCTTTTCCATTCCTCAAGATTAATAACTGGTTCACTTTAGGCTGTTGACTACCCTAAAAAAGGGCAACGAGTCGATATCAGTGGCGATCGGCTACCCCGACCACTGATTCGCCCCAACCCCGATTGGCATGCCGCCGAGGTTGTTAATCCCAGGAAGTCAGACTATTACGATTCAACCAGGGCGCTAGGCTTCATGTATCGCGAAATCACGCTTCCGCAAGCACCCAAGGACCCTCTTGTGGGCCTACCGAAACCTATGATATTCGAAACCGAGAGCATCACTAGTCTTTTGCGAGATTGTATACTCTGCTATCTTCCTCTAGGCTCATTCGATAAATCCCGCAGAGATAAGGATGTGGAAGATTTGTTTCAGAACTACGTCGACAACCTACGGTATATATCGGCGATCCATACCTTATCGAATGATTCAACCATTCGACTTAAGGAGGAAGAAATCGTGCTTGGCGTTATCCTTGCAAACTGTCAAGAACGACGATGGAGGAGGGAAAGGATGTATAAGATGAGGTTGCATACGTTGAATCTGGTTAAGGAGATCAAGCAGGGTTTCCAGCCCTCTGATCGTGTAGAGGAGGAGGTCACGGATAGGGAAGGTCTCTTGCATATCTTGGACAAGGCGTGGTATGCTTGGGTTAGTGCGAGAGAACAAGATTTTGGTACGAATAGCTTTAGATTGATCGCTCTGGGAAGTGTACTCGATTGTATAGAGAAGTTGGAAAAACTGCCAGTGGAAACAATGTAATGCTGTACTGTACATTTAGCTCAAGGATCTTTTGTAGTAGTGATTGAATACCTCAAAACAACTGATGATATTGTGTTGTACGATGCATTATTGTAACACAACTGATTACTATATATGAGGTATGAATGTTATCCATTTTACTTCCTCCAGAGCACCAGCGGGAAGGTCTCTAAGAAGTACGAATGCCAAAATAAACGTAGCAAGTCTGGAAACAATATACACCACGAATATAACGCGAAAAGGTTGGGTCCAAGTAATAAACGGTATCACTACTTTCTTAAAAACCAAATACCGAATGTGGTGCATGGAAAAAGTCGTACTTACAGGCCATAACGCCTGAATCAGCAACCATATAGCCCACAAAACCAATGGAGCACAGGTTATGCAGAGTGATGTTGTCCGCCATAAAATTTGTTCTATCTTTGATGGAAATTGGAACCTCCAAGCTGCACGGTGGATTGCACCAAATATAGCCCCGATGAACATCTCCAACGCGGTTGGATATAGCAAGCCGATCCCATGCGAGTAGGTAAGTATGGGACCTCCGTAGAAGGTAGGTACGCTTGTAGAAAAGGCTAGGTTGGGTAGGGGGGTATATGTAACAGACTGAGAGTCGGAGGAATCTGGCTGAAGAGGCTCCAGCATTACCATTTACTAAGGTTGACATATGAGAACCCGAGGCCAACTCGAGCGTTTGTGGAGGTGGAATAATGGTGGATATCAAAGCGGTAGATCTGGTTTCTGTCTCGGCTTCTGAAGGCCAAGGGCGGATGAATGCTTGTGTAATTGCATTCAGCGATTTCGAGAACTCTGCATGCAGAAACACAAATATACGGGAGAATGACTTTATCCAGTCTAGCACTCGTATTCTCGTCGAAGGTTCAGATACTGGTAAAGCATCGTTTTTCGATTGCAATAGAGCTGAAGATGAAGCAAGGCTTTGATCTTGACCTAACGGCGCATTCTGGATAATGATTACGCGATGTGATTCCGAAAACGAACAGCCTGCATCTACTTCGCTACACTCCTCACTACTCGCATCCGTGATATCGACTTCATCCAAACTCAGCAGGGATTTCCGAGCAAAGCATATATCCTCTCGTGCCCGGGTTTGTTGTAGTGATATCACCACTGGATGACGAATGTCCAATGGCTTCTTCCACCAGAGGATGTATGTCAGAATATTGAGCAAGGCAAAAGCCGATGTAGTGAGCTCAAGTTCGGTGATAGGCAGATGCTGAACGGCGCGAGAGATGACCTGCAGCATAAACCAAGTAGTTTGGATCAAGACAAGAGTCTTCGAAAGTGCATCTCCTTTGCTTCTGTCCATGATTTCAGAACAAGACAAATTCGGAAGTGCAATTTGTCCGGTTGATAGAAGCTTGACCAGATCCCTTTCCTGAAGAACGCCAATACGCTTCCCTGAGCTGTCGGTTAGAAAAAATCCGCCCATGACGAGAAACATCCCGTGAGTAATGGTCCAGTTGCGACCTTTGGAAATTCGTTAGTCTCCAGCACATATGGGCGCTGCAATCTACCACTCACAGCTAGGAAATCGTCGTAACTCTTTCACTGCATGCCTCGCAGACCTCAATTGATTGGCAGCCCATAGAATAATATATTCCGGCGCTATGAGAGCTACAACCAGGATCCGAGCTCTGCGTCGATATATAGCCCAGCCCGATTCAGCTTCAGAAGGAATGTTGGGATGCACTGCTACCCAAGTGCATGCAAAGACTGTGGTAACGCAACTCTATATAATACCAGCGACTGAGCGGGTACTATCAGAGTCATATTGAACAGGATTGGCGCTCGAGGCTGGCCCAGGAGTAGGAAGTGTTAGTCCGCTCTGAATGAGGGAAAGGAAAAGAAGAGGAACGAGCATCCCCGGGCAGTACTGTAATTGTGAGGCGATTCAGCCTGATTCCTTCGTAATTACTGAGAACGCATGGAAGGAAAGAGTCGAAAGGGCTGCCCGTTCCCGCTCTACAGCATTTGTGATGAGCGGCAATCAAAAAATATCTCCGACCAGCTTTTCAGATATATACAGCTTTGGCCGATCGACGTAAATTACTTCGGCGTTTGGAATTGGTTACAGGAAATGGCGTATTTCACGACTCTGCTGAAGCCATGGTAATATAACACTGAGAACCTGAATATCTATTTGCCACTGTCATACAGAGTCATACATGGAGGGCTGGCAAACAGTATAAAATTCCAACGTCAAACAAATTTCGTTATGGTGGAGCGGGAGATAACGAGTGAGAAACGAGAATACTGGACTCCAGGCAAAGATTAGAAAATTATATGAATAGCCACCATTGACCAGTTCAGAAGGTGCTCAAATTGCAAGCGGCATTCGGAGCAATTAAGCATAACGAGAATTGAATTCATTAACCGCTCTCATGCCCGCGTGCTTTCCTAATCTGACATTCCCTTTGTCATCCTTCTGTCACTTATGCCGGGATGGATGACTAGGATACGTGTACATATCCAAAGTTCGAATTGACTCGGGGGTAGTTCCGATTTTTTTTGCTTCACAGTAAGACTCGGTCCGTTGGAAGTTATTACTACACGGCACCGCTAGGGTCCCTAGTCTTCCAATTCAAGCCGTATAGCTGGGTGTGGAAATATAGCTTCTAGCGGCAGTCATCATGATTTAGCGCTTGTCGGGACTACGCTGAGAGCGGCAAAAGTGGATGCGAGCAAGCAAGAAGCTATCCTTGTCACCAAGTATACACTGAAGCAGTGAACGAGGCCCGAGGTTCAAGATTAGGTTTACACCCTGAATAGCTTTATTTTATTGCTAAAGTTGAACGAGGCGAGGCTTGATTGCGATTAATCAAGCTAGAATCAGAATCAATATTCGACGGGTGGTAGGCTGTAGCTGTAATGGTTCTCGTATCTCTTGTTCAGCGCTTGTGCTCCTGAATGGTAAATCGGTAACCATCTGTAACCATCTGTCCTACGAAAGGAAGGGAAGGAAAGGGGGCACCAGGATCTAGAGCCAGTGGTGGAACTGCATTGGTATCGATAACTTGGGATTGGGACAGGGAGCAAGTGGAGGATAGACGCCACCAACTGTATGTACAAGCTCCGATGCAACGCCTGTTCATAGATATTAGATAGGTGAATCCGTGAAGGAACAAAAATCAAGCCGTTCCAAGAGGGGATGTGCTCTAAATTAAAAACGTATTGGAAGATAGACACTTCGTATAGAGATTCAATGTAGCCTGACTGCTGGAATCTTTAGAGAATCAGATACAAATGCGTTTCAGAAATTATTGGATCAAAACCAAGCTCTGTCGAACGATGAATCAAAATCGGACAATATACCAGTCTATCGGAGGATAATTATGGCAATACCGCCACTCGTCATCGCCAAATAAACTGATGAACAGATACCGAGATAGATGTAGATCTGGGAGGACAGTAAAGAGGCAGTCGATGATAGGCGCGGTACCGGTCAAGAAGTTTAGATTTTGTTCTCTTTGCGTCGGTGCCTTTGAGCTGTGGAGCAAATTTGTTGCTGTGTAGCAAGAGTTAAGACAGATTGATAGATATTCTCAAAGTTCTGTCCGAATTCGAAACGCGAGGGTAGCGGAGCTACACAAAACCAACACAAAACGGTGCCCTTTCATGAACAACATCAAAGAATCTGTGTGACCAGGAATAAATCATCGAAACACGCTTTGCAGGCGAAACGCGCTTTGTCGGATGGATCACCGGAACGGCGCGGTAAAATTATCCAACCTAGAGTCGTCGATCCCGGAAGGCCAGGGAATATCTTGTCCCAGAAAGTGCATTAGCTTGAAGGGACTGGATTGAGAAGGGAGCTCTTTTGTTGAAAATTTGAGCTCGTTGCAAGCGCTAATTGTGTCAACCCAAAAAGGAAACTGGTCTTTTTGTTATTTGTTACTTCCCGTGATCTCGAGGCTTTCTTTTGTCTTTAGCTTTCTGGAACTCTCACTTGTTCGTATGGCACCGTGTCTCTCAAAACAAAAGACCCAATTTCGCAAGGAACAAAGAACAAAAAAGCTGTAGCGAGATTACATGGCGCTAAAAGCTTTTGTGTTTCACTCCCGGTTCCAATATGGGATACTCCTTCTGGGAGTATATAATCTCTCCCAGAAAATGCAGTCGAGTCACAGCAGTCTTCTGTGGTAAATCACTCCAACGATGCCAGCCTACTACTCTCAGCCTGCAGCCGCCAACTATTCTTCTCCTCCGGCACATAGCCAGAAGCAGAGAGGCTATCGTATCTGTGACCAATGTGGCCAGGTCGAGACCCCAGCCGTGAGGTTCCGCTTATGCGGTGGATGCGTGCGTCTTGCTCTTTATTCTTATCTCACAAACTTTACTCACAATTTTCTTATCATTTCTCAGATGGTAACTCAGTATTGTGTACGTCCTATGCGCCATTCATATTGTCCTCATTTTCTTACTCGATCTTTCTAGTCGCAAGAATGCCAAAAAGTACATTGGCCACACCATAAACCCATCTGCCAGCATACTACATCGCAGATGGCCTCCATCAAGCAGCAGCATCCTGCAGCACCAGGCTATGCGAGTGATGAGAACATTGCCAAAAACCTGCGAAAGTTTTGCTCCGCACATACTTCACTTCTTTCCTGGGTCGGGTTCCAAGCTCTTCAGCTGAAACGCGTACCTTCCAACATTCGCCAACAAGTCTTGGTCATTGATTTGGCTCCGCATAACTTCCCTGAAGGACATCGTCGGTCAGTCCCATTCTTTCGTTACGTCCTTCGTATGGCTTATCCAACTTTGCAGATTCTCGGTCGTTTCGACGCGGATCGTGAAGCGAAGCTATATCAGCGATCCACTCGTCCTTGCAGATATTCAACGACGAGACGATCGCTGTCGCCGCGACGGGGGCATAGGCACGCTCATCGTTCTCATCCAATGCGCGGGGATTTCCCAAGTCATGCCTATCGAGGTTGACCCACCATCAAAAATTCCCTGGGATGTCCGGGAGGACTGGGCGTCCGTTTTACATCACTTTGTTGAATCTGGGCGAACAGATTTCCAACCCATATCAACGACGGCCAGAGGGTGAGTTTTTTTTAGCTCATCGTTCTTCAAACATCAATTGATTTGCGACGATCTTTGCAGTGTTTACTACGGATAACCGACGCCCATGATTTCCCTTTCACCCCATCATTCTGCATCATGTTCACATCATTGTCATTAATCATTTCGACCTTTCACATCTGTTTCGTCGTCCAATGTTGCATCTTCAACTTCAGTATTCTGCATTCGACCGACATCCTGTAGCATCTTCTCCCACGCAGCCAGCCTTTTTGCTGTAGTTATATTACCACCACACCCGTTTCTGGAGACGGCCTGTACTGTGTTTACATTGTTATCCTATCCACACGATACTAGTTATACTGTTATTTATCACTTTCGGTTTCGGTTTCTGTACATCTTCGAGTCTCTATTTCTTATACTCACCTGTTATGCCGTGTCATGTCGTCGCTTTGCTTTCGACTGTAATATTTCCGCTAGTTGTCTTAGTAGTGTAGTGCCAATGTCATTTGTCTGTGTAGCCCATCATCGCGTCCGCTTAGGGCTATTACCATTAGCGCCCACGATCCCGTTCTTCCCCTATCCCAATATCTTTCTGGCCGAATTGGAGCTATCATTATGCACTCTGTATCCCAGAAATACTGCTTATAGTATTCTCCTTCTGTGATCCTCCACAAGCTGCAAATGCGGAAATGCGGCGGTTTGCAAGCAATGATCTTGAACGACTTGTGCGGTCTTTTTGGTAAGATCGATGATACTCGGAACTTTGTAAGTACCTGCGCGCGCGGAGAAGAAACTCAAGGAAGAGTTCGACAAATTGAAGAAGAGATAGCGATCGCGAACTTGGTAAGCACTTCGACGATAGGGTAGGTACTATTCAAATTCACTTTCTTGAGATGATCTGGTCATGATCATATTTACTGTCTGTCCTATGATCCTACCTTCCATCTTCTCTAACTCGGACGCTGCTACAAGCTCCAGCGTACGAAGATCTCCTTTCTGGTCGCTCCGACTCTTTTGTTCATCATCTTTGTTCCCCGATATCTCAATCCATAATATTCAATTAAGTGGTTAGGAGCGTATTTTTGCCCTTCATCATCCCTTCTCATTCGAGACTTCTAGGTGCAAATCACACAGCGGTACTTTATATTTCATCAGTTCTCCAATGTCTCCTTCTTCCTATCATCGAGGATAATATGTCGGTCCGATACCCATCCTGAAATACAGAACATTCACCTTTTGCTTCTGTGATTGGAACAAATCATGTTCCCTCTATCACTTAACTGAAGAGTCGGCTCTACATGTTGGTTTAAATCAAAGATCGATCGTGTTCAATCTACTCTTGCTGTATGATGGAAAAGCAAAAAGTCAAGGACTACGTTAATGCTCACTTGAAGGCGTTCGTTCGCCAGTTACTCCCAAGTCGCCGAGATATTCATTCTATCAGAATGAGCGGAACTTCTGAATGGAAAATCGCAAGTAGCGCTAGTACCCGCAGCTCGATTTGCATCCGTTTTGGCCAATCCTCCAGCTAAGGCTACAGTACTCAAGGTTAAACAAGAATTCGACAAGGAGCCGACTTATGTGGTGAGAAGAGCAGTCACGCTCCCCTCATTTCCTCGTCCAACCACAAGTTTCATTAGGCCATTTTGAGCAGTACTATGTCGGAATCAACGCCTTTCGTGGTGAGTCCGAAACATTTCCATTCTCTTTCCTTCTATGTTGATTTTTATCGCCAGCTTGCCATTCCAGTGAATGAATCTTTTTCGAAAAAAGATGGAAAAAATTACATCGATCCAAATACAAGCAGATCTCCTTAAATATGTCGAAGCAAATAGGAATGACCCAAAATTGGTTAAGCCGGGATACAACGGTAATCCTGGTACCCTTGTCATCACCATGGACCCCATTTTCGAGGAGTTGATGTATGTTCCACCATCGACAAGCAATGTGTATTTATGTAGCCGATTTTGAGAGGATAGGGGAGACGACGCCTCATAAAAAGGAAGCCACTCAAACCCAACACTTTGGGCCCTGTGCCCCCCAACTTTAAGTGGTAGGGTTGCTTGAGATTTGTGAGGAACGTTGGTTGGTTGTACTGATAGAGAAATTTCGCTCCACCAGTTGTATGGTGTTTCTGCTTACTTGAATTATGTATAGTAATGAAGGATGCATTTTCTCCGAGTCGAAACACAAGCCAGGTTACAGAAGTTGCACCTACAAATTTGGAACCTTCCATTTTCCTTCTAACGTCGGACCTTGAAAAAGACGCAGAATGTATACTACCGGAGAGGGTTTGAAGAGTTCTTTTATGAGTGCTAATGGCAAGGGATGATGAAGCCTAGCCCAAATTAAGGTATGATAACCAGCTTTGACCGACTCGATTCGGACTAAATCCGAATGATAATGATAATTTGAAATTATTTATTACAGTCGTTTATTTGATTATTGTAGTATACACCATACGATACTGTGAGCGAAAACCAAAGACAAATCCAAAGTAAAAGTAACAAGTACGAGAAAAGCGACAGCGAAATGTCATTCCGATTCACCAAGTGTACCACACCCGTCCGTCTCCCTATCCCTACTCAAACACACAATTCCTCCACAGCACTCCCCAACGCTTCCCAGAACCTCTCCACTTCTCCGCCATCTTTATCCCCACTTCCCTCCTTGGGGAACCCCTCCACATCCCAACATAAATGCATCCACAGCCTCTTATTAAACGTATGCGAGAGGATGAGGAGACCAGAGGGTTTGAGACGGGATGCGGTGGTTACGGAAGTTATGTGGATGAGTTGTTCGGGCTTGAGTTCTGGAACGTCACCATGGGCGATATAGACGCTGTAGACTGTAGCTGTAGAAGCCTGGGGCTGGGATGAGGGAACCGAGCAGAGAGCAGAAGCTGAGACGTGGTGGTAGCAGTATACGACTTCTCCTGCGTATAAACCGTATCAAGGTTCCCAATCAATGATAAGCCGAAGAGGGCGGCGCTTGGTGCTGGTGGAAGTTTTACCGTACTTTGAGCCTCGGGCCCGACGACGCCAGCTAGTGTGAACCTCGTTGATCGACTTCGGTAGAGTCGAAGTCGAAGTCGATGCTGCAGCCTGACGTCCCATCATACGCCGCACCCTCTCAGCTCTCTCCGTGGCACTCATCAGCGCACGATATCCGACCCATGTTTTCTGTATCTCCTTCTCCGTCAGGGATGCAACAACCCCCGCCGCCCTCCGAACCTGACTCCGAACCTGTTTGGCTCGACCCCACAGCCCTTCCGAGTCAGTCGAGGTTTCCCGATTAACTTGCGAGTATTCGATCGTAGCGCCAAAATGGAGGGGAACGATGGAAGCACGATGTTAAAATATGTTAAAGCTAGGAAGAAGTACGTTTCTTCATTCGAGGACGTAGGGAGCGGGAGCGGGGTAAGATACGGCCTGAGGTTGAGCGCCGTGTACATCATTCTATACGAGCATGAGTTAACAATGTAAGATAGAAAAAGGGGAGAACGAAAGAATGGAAAAGTACGCTGACAGCAAGCCAACGTCAACGAAGTCAAGGAAAAACCGTCTCGACACATCCGAAGATAAAGTAGTCAAAGGAATACACACTCCGAACGAACAAAATACACAGAAAAACCCAAAGAGGGAAAACGCAGAAATAAACGATGCTCACAGCGGGTCCTTTCCAACCTTCCCAACATGAGTCCGTCCCCAAGCAACACCACACAGCGCAAACAACAGATGGTTTATCGTTACACCATGATGTTTGCATCTAGAGAGGGAAGGAGGAAGTAGATGTTAGCGAACTGTCAAGGACCACCTAATATAGAACTGATGGAAGGGAGATGGAAGGGAAACCAAAACCAAAACACAACACGCAAGTTGGAACAACCTCTCCCGGGTAATGCTCCCTCACCAATCGAGTCCCAATCAGCGCAACCGAAGACCTCCGAAGACGAGTCCGCATCCAGTCCCAAGCTCGTCCCGCAATCACAACAACTAGACTAAAGCACGTCCCGAGCATCACCATACAATCTGTCACTTAGACTTTTACAACAGTGGAGCACGGGAGTCGCGCGTCGGGAAAAACGAAAGGACATCGCCAATCATCATAATTAAGACCAGAACCAGAACGAACAGTCTTCGCAGGTTGAGCTTCTACACAGCACAAACCTCACAAATCTTTGCAGAAATCGCACCCAATAACCACAAGAAAGAACGTAGAAACTCGCTCAGAGATGGAACATACATACCTAGCCAATATCTTTTTCGTCTGTTCGACCGAGAATGATTTTTCGAACATGACTGTTTTTTGCGGTCTGACCTCGTTGGGAGTAGGAAAAGGAAGACGACGAAGTGTATGGTTTCCCTGCAAACATTAGTCAGTACAATGTTCAAAAATTTTAATAACAGAATAAGAAAACGTGAAGCAAAGCTCGAATTCTGAAACCAAAAGCGCTACTCATTCCAAGATGCACGAAACGACATAAGATGACTCAGACTCGGATGAAAAGGGAGAATGAGAGCTCCAGAACTCCAACAATCCAAACCCAAGGTACAAACGCAACGCGCGTTGGACACCAATGAAAGCACTCTGACGTGCAAGTATTCCACAACGAAACATCTTCCTCTCCACAACCAGATAGAAGACAACGCAAAAAAAAACATACTCACGACCTCCGCAAACTTAACCCTCAGCCCAGCCACCTGCGCAGCTGCCGTTGCGAGCTTGTTATTAGGCGAGGGAATCGGGATGCGAGACTCGAGTGGGGGTGGAAGGCGATTAACCTATAATATCATCGGTGATGAGTGTCCAGTACAATCGACAAAAATACGATACATACCCAATCCACTGGCGTTTCATTCAACTTCAAGAGATCCTCGGTCTGCCCTTCTCATCAACGAGCAACGTAAACAAATCATGTGCACACTGGTGCAAGGAAGACCCATCACCGATGTAGTGCGGGGCGCAGAGGAGCAGGTGGTACGTTTTCGGCTCTTGCAGCGGACGAGTTGGGACTTGAAGGCGTCGATATAACCATATATGACATTTTGTCATCCGAGAGTGTACGGGAGCCGTTGAGGTAGTTTGAGATTAGTTCTGCATTGGGAGGAGTCGATGAACATCGAATATAGATGAAGAAGGTGACGGTAAACGAAGGAACGGAACGTACCATCCTTCTCCAAACTATTAAACGTTAAGCTATCCTTTGCTTCTCTAACGCATGTTGTGCGTCTTTGGATGGCGTGAACCTAGCGAAATAGCGCGTCAGCGTCCAGGTCATCATACACCTAGCATTGGCAAAGAACGACTCTTTCGACGCCTCGGTCGTCGTCGTCATAGCAGCGTCTAACCGACATCGAGACGGAGCAAAGTAGATTTATTCACCAGAACCACGGTTCCTCTTCAATGATTTTCACCCTGGCCCTCAACAAAGGATGATTCTGCCGGAGAACAGCCCAACAGACAGCGATCCTATGCGGATCCATGATTCTTGCTGCGTGCAAAGGCGGGAACGGAGAACGACGCGTGAAGAAACCTGAGTATCAAGTCGATCGAATCAGCGTGATTGTTCGTGTCGATTTTAATAGATTAAGAAGACTCACATGTCCCCAACGCCACTCTGCTTCGCAGGAACATAATACGCGTATTCGCTGTCTCCGAGCGGGCGAGAGTATTCTACTCTTCCGGATTCGATGTTGGCGGTTTGCCAGGCCGAGGATGATTGGGATTTGGATTGCGAGCCTGAATTCGAGTTTAACGACGCCATTTCGTTACAAGAAGTTGACTTTCAGAGAAAAGTAAGAAGAGCACGAAGAGAGGAGGTCCTTTCTAGCCGTTGAATTGATATCGCGTTCAACCTCGACGATGCTGGTAGCAAATAACGCTCAAGTTGTCAACGGAAAAGTTTAAGCTTGTCCGATTCTGAATGTAGAGGTGATGATGGTTCAGAAGAAAGGAAGAAAAGGAGTTTGACCGGCCGTCGTTCATCTTTACGAAAAGGTCAAGGTCAACGCGGCATTAAATTGCCGCACGTGCTTCTTGTGCCTGCCTAAAGCATTCGCGTCCGATCCTCCTGCTCGCGTCCTTTCTTTTCCGCCTCCCGCTTTCTTCTGTCTTCGCCTCCTCCTTCTCAACTCCGTCCTCCGCGGCCCCCATAAACAAGCACATTCTACTGCAGTCCGCTATACATAACTGGCGTGGCCGCCGGAATAGCTCACTAATACAAAAATCCTTTCGGTTGGACTTACTGGGCGGCGCGCGAGAAACATCTTCTAGCTGGGGCGGGATGGAATATGCTTAGCGCGCTAATACTCATTATACATTTTGGTCTGACGCCTTTTGCAAGGAGCATTTGAAGCGCTCATGATCACAGCCTACTAATTAAGTAAGGTTGCGATAAACAGCTTTGACAATGACTGACTCGGACCTTTGGATTCAAATGATAATCGGGGATTGAAGTTATTATGCAGTCGCTTTATTTGATATACAATACTGCGAGAGCCCGCAGACAAATCCAAAGTAAAATCACAAGTATGAGAAATGACCACGGGCAAAAGCAGTCGTCCGTCTCCCTACCCCTGTTCTGACACACAATTCCTCCACAGCACCCCCCAACGCTTCCCAGAACCTCTCCACTTCTCCACCATCTTTATCCCCACTTCCCTTCTTGGGGAACCCCTCCACATCCCAACACAGATGAATCCACAGCCTTCTATTGAACGTATGTGAGAGGATAAGGAGACCAGAGGGTTTGAGGCGGGATGCGGTGGTTACGGAGGTTATGTGAATGAGTTGTTCGGGCTTGAGTCCGGGAGTGTCACCATAGGACATAGCCGTAGAGGGAGACGCAGTAGCTCTAGCTGTGGAGACAATGGAAGCCTGGGACAGGGACGAAGACAACGAGGCAGAGGCAGAGGAAGTCTGAGTAGCGGAATACGACTTTACCTGCGTGTAAAGCTTATCGAGGTTCCCAATCAACGATAAGTCGAATAGGGCGGCGCTTGGAGCTGGTGGGAGTTTTACCGTACATTGAGCCTCGGGCCCGCGACGCCAGCTAGTATGAACCTCATTGATCGACTTTGGCAGAGAAGTTGAAGGCGATGCTGCAGCCTGGCGTCCCATCATACGCCGCACCCTCTCAGCCCTCTCCGTGGCACCCATCAACGCACGATATCCGACCCATGTTTTCAGGATCTCCCTCTCAGTTGGGGATCCAACAGCCCCCGTAGCCCTCCCAACCTGACTCTGGACCTGTTTGGCTCGACCCCAGAGCCCTTCCGAGTCAGATTTGATTGTAGCACCTCGGGGAAGGAACGACGGAAGCACGATGTTAAATGTAATGATAAGGCTAGGAAGAAGTACGTTTCTTCATTCGAGGACGTAGGGAGCGGGCTAAGATAAGGCCTGAGGTTGAGCGCCGTGTACATCATCCTATACAAGTAGAGTAAGTTAACAATATAAGATAAAAAAAGGGAGAACGAAAGAATGGAAAAGACGCTATCAGGAAAATCAAGGAAAAGTCATTTGGCATATCCGAACCTAAAGTACCCCAAAAGGAATACGCACTCCGAACGAACGAAATAGATAGGAAAATCGAAAGAGGGAAAAACAGAAATAAACGATACTCACAAACGGGTCCTTTCCAACCTTCCCAACATGAGTCCGTCCCCAAGCAACACCACACAGCGCAAACAACAGATTGTTTATCGTTACACCGTGGTGTTTGCACCTAGAGAGAGAGATAGACGTTAGCAAACTGTCAAGGACCACTAATAGAACCGAACGACAGTGAAGGCAGGGAAATCAAAACGAAACAAAAACCAAAGACTAAAACATAGCAGGCAAGTTGAAACCAACCTCTTCCAGGATGCAGCTCGCATAACCTCTCTCCCAAAATCGAGCCCCAATCTGCACAACTTCGAAACATGCGACCGAAGACGTCCGAGACGAGTCAACATCCAGTCCGCAATCACAACGACTAGACTAAAGCATGTCCCAAGGATCACTGTACAATCTGTCGGTTACACTTTTATAGCAGTCGTGAAAAAAGCAAAAGGAAGAACAGTGCTAATCATAGCTAAAAAAACAGAACCAGAACCAGAACGAACGAACAATACAACAACAGTAAGCTTCGCAAGTCGTCATCGGCTGAGCTCGTACACCACCCTCACAAATGTCTGCAGAGATTGCACCAATAACCACAGGAACAACATAGAACCTCGCACAAAAATTGAAAATATTGTACACACCTAGCCAATATATTTTTCGTCTGTTCGACAGAGAATGATTTTTCGAACACGACTGTTTTTTGCGGTCTGACCTCTTTAGGGAGTAGGAAAAGGAAGACGTCGAAGTGTATGGTTGCCCTGCAAACATCAGTCAGTAGAACGTTTCAGAAATTTAATAGCAACTTATAAAAGAATACGAAACGTGAAGCAAAGCTCGAATTCCGAAACCAAAAGCGCTATTCATTCCAAAATGCACAAGAAGACTCAGACTCCGACGTGCAAGCATCCCACGACGAAACCTTATCCTCTCCACAGCGAAAATAACGCAAAAGAAAAATGTACTCACAACCTCAGCAAACCTAACCTTCAACCTAGCCACCTTCGCAGCTGCTGTTGCGAGTTTGTTATTAGGGTGAAGGACGGGGGATACGGGACTCGAGCGGGGGTGGGAGGCGATTAACCTATAATACCATCGGTGTTGACCCTTCAACAATGGACAAAAATACGATACATACCCAATCCACTGCCGTTTCATTCAACTTCAAGAGATCCTCGGTCTCCCTCTCACCAACGAGCAATTCAAACAAATCATGCACACACTGGTGCAAGGAAGACCCATCACCGATGTAGTGCGGGGCGCAGAGGAGCAGGTTGTACGTTTTCAGCTCTTGCGGGGACGAGTTGGAGGTTGAAGGTGTCGATATAACCATATAAGACATTTTCTCATCCGAGAGTGTACGGGAGCCGTTGAGGTAGTTTGAGATTAATTCTACATTGAGAGGGTCGATTGGTATTAAATATAGATGAAGGTGAAGATGACGGTAGACAAAGGAACGGAACGTACCATCCTTCTCCAAACTATTAAACGTTAAACTATCCTTTGCTTCTTCTAACACATGTTGTACGTCTTTGGATGGCGTGAACCTAGCGAAATAAATGACAATCAGCGTCCAGGTCATCATACATCTAGCACTGGCGAAAAAACGACTTTTTCGACGTCTATTCGTGATCGCGCCGTCGTAGCAGCGCCTGATCAACATCGAACACGGAGCAAAGTAGAGTTATTCACCAGAACCACGGTTCCTCTTCAATAATCTTCACCCTGGCCCTCAACAAAGGATGATTCTGCCGGAGAACAGCCCAACAGACAGTGATCCTATGCGGATCCATGATTCTTGCTGCGTGCAAGGCGGGAACGGAGAACGATGCGTGAAGAAATCTGAGTATCAAGTCGGTCGAATCAGCGTGATTGTTCGTTGTCGGTTTTGGTGGAATAAAAAAGGGAAATACTTACATATCCCCAACGCCACTCTGCTTCGCAGGAACATAATACTCATATTCGCTGTCTCCGAGCGGGCGAGAGTATTCTACTCTTCCGGATTCGTTGTGGGCGGTTTCCCAAGCCGAGGATGATTGGGATTTGGATCGCGAATCTGAATTCGAGTTCGACGATGCCATTTCGTTACGGGAAGTTGGCTTTCGGTGAAGAACACCAAGATAGGAGGACGTCCTTTCTAGCCGATATCGCACTCAACCTCGACGATCCTGACAGTAGATAGAGTTCAAGTTGTCAACGGAAAAGTCCAAGCAAGTCTAAGCTTGTCCGTGAATCTAAGGCGATGATACAGAAGAAAGGAAGAAAGGAGTTTGGATGGCCGTCGTTCATCTTTCTCCAGCATTTAACCCTTCAACAGCTTTTTTTATATGTCTGGAATGTCTGGAATGGTGAACCGATTAACAACCAAATCAGGATGTTAATAACCACCTAAACAGGATAATAATAAAGCTGTATTTGTTCAGATTATAACGCGCACAAGCTTCGCTTGATCCGTGCCGAGTGGGGTGCACAACCTCGAAACACGCAACCGAAGATCTCCGAGAGGAGTCCGCATCCAGTCCCGTACTGTAATCAACAACTAGACTAAAACACGTCCCGAGCATCACCGTACAATTTGTCGCTTGTACTTTTATAGCAGTGGTGCACGGGAGTGGCGTGTCGGGGAAAAATGAAAGATGTGCTCACTGAAAATGATCGATGAAGATTGATTTCTGAATAGTTCATTTCATCTCTTTGCTACTGGTAGACACCTGAGACTAATTCTAATGCTAGCACAAAGTGTATCCTTCGTCCTACAGAGTAAAAACTGAATGAGTGACCGTCCGACTCGGAAAATGAACCAACGTACATGGCTTGGATCATGGTTCGCGACTTTCCTATCTTTCATCAGCCTCAACCGATACATCTCTGCCTCTTCTCGCGCCAACGTCCCTTCAGACGTATGCTTCCAGATGATATCACTCAATTCCGACGGAAGAGCTGTTCCTCTAGTCAACCGAGCGGAGATTATAGATAGCAAAGTGCGCATTGTAGGTCGATTGCATTTTCGCATCTGCATCGGTACCTCAGAGGTTGTTAGAATATTCATGCCTCGAAGGTCAGTAAAGGAAAATCCGGGGTGACGGATGTACTGCTCGTCTTGAACCGTATCATCAATAAGGAAGAAACAAAGCTCAAGAGGGTGTAGGATAGAGGGTGTAGGAAGAGGGTGTAGGGAAGAGGTGTAGAGGGTGTAGGATAATGAGTACGTGCGCAGATATCCAAGATGCAAAACACATTCACAATTTTTCTGGTCGCTACATGATCTCCGCTTGTAGAGCTGTTTTCGACTCATTCTACCTTATGCTACACGGGGAAACACTTGCATGAGCGACTAAAACATGTCCAAGGCAACACACACACCTGGAGCCAGTTGGGGAATGAAAGGATTCTTCCGGTTCCATTGCCACCTGGACGGATGTTGGTTGTCGGTACTGTGCCTAGCTCGATGAAAAATGGCAGGTCATCCGTCTCCCAGTCACTAGGCCAATGGTCTTCCTCCTCGTACTTTTCATCCACGTCATCGCCATCCTCTACATCATCGCTCTTTAAAAACGCAAGCTGAAAGTCCTATCATAGATTGATGTAGAAATAAATCCTGTACCGCGGAAAGAGGGAACAAACGGCCAAACCTCATGTCTATGTTTGGCCATCCCGAGCTCGCCGGATTCGAGTTCAGTAAAGTCGGTTTCGGAGTCCCGGAACTTGCGAAAACTAAGGCCTTGATCTTCGATAGCATCGTCAGTATCGATAGTAGTAGACGACAGAAGCGATGATTCGTTCATGGGGCTAGAAGCAAGGATTTCACGAGATGCGGAGAATAGAGAAAAGAAGTTACGAACCATTCCTCCATATGCCATGGCCCTTCGTATTCTCGTCCGGGTGCCAGAGTATAATTAGCGGCCTAGAAATCGGAGACTCGATAATCCATGCGGGGGTGTAAAGCTTGGGCGCGGTAAATACCTTTACAATAACTTTCATTTCCTCTGCTTTATATATATCCGAGGCAACAAATTCGTCCCCAAGGTCGTAAAAGCTTCTTTGATAGAGCCTTCCTGTCGAATATCCCCCCTTTAGCTTTCTTTTCGCTTCCTTCTCTATAAGTTTCTGAGCGTCCCATTTGGATGTATGTTCATCAAGAAAATCGGTCCACATCTTTCTTGTTAAACCAAACCTATTCTCAGGCTTGACAGCGAATTCATAGCGTTCCTTCCATCGTTGGACTAGAAAGCGGTTTGAGGCATCGCGGTCAAGTTAAGACTAGGAAATGACGCACCAGATGGCGAATGCTTCGCAGTATAATTCGATGATTCAATCGTCTTTTCAAAGTGAGGCAGCGCAAGTAAAAACATCTTTTCTATTACTCTGAAGAGATCAGGATACTCTTCGCGCAAGCCCAAACCATTGATGTACGAATCAATGTGCACATCTGTTCCATTCGGCGAAAACTTGAATACGGACGGGATCCAAGCGAATGAAGAAGACATTCCTTGCGATATCAGATTGCTAATTTCCGTATGAAACTTGTTATCCTTTCCGACGGGAGGAAGCTTGGCATCAGGGGAAGTGCGAGTGACTCCGGTAATATATGGATCTACGAGAGGGCCTACATAATGAGGGATGTATCAAGCCTTGCACCTAAGAGCAATCCCGTCCGTCATGTAAAAATGCCTTGCAAAGTAAAAGCCTGGCTCTTACTTTTCCAAATGATCCAGGATGAAAATCTCGGGGATCCTTCGCTGCCAAAGCATCCAGTTGTTGTAACAGCTATAAATTCAGGATATCAAGTAGAGGTCGCCAAGGCGCAAATCGTGAATCTTACCGCTCGGTGAAGAGATACCGGCACAAGGTCGTCCGAAACATAAACACCCAATTCGCTCTCTTTCAATTCGGGCTCTCGAAGACCATATTTTGATCCACGGGCGTACTTCAGAGCTTTCTTTAGATCGGCGTCAATGTTACTCACATCGCACTGTTCGAGAGAGACATCTGCACAATCATTTATCGAGATACATTGATCCAGCTTTCTGATTGTCGAAACTGTGCGTCGAAGGTCACTGTCCAGATATAACAGTCAGCAAGTCATTTCGGAATATACTACGATGTGACCTGTGAGTCTAGTTCTACGAGCTCTGCTTCAATCGCCCATTTCAAAGCCAACTTGTCATCTAGAACCTTGGTTTGCCTGTCCTTCTTCTCGCGCACTACACCGCAAAAATTGCACTAGCTCTTGGTCGGTTGTTTCCTGAGTTTCATCTGTGGCGCTACCAACATTCAAAGCCCTTCGTGTTGAAAGGGAGGAAGGCAGGAAGGAAAGATTTATTTGGTCTAAATGCTGAACGCTGAATCAGTCCCGGAGATTATCTTTGACTCAGTGACAGTACTAGCGGGAACGTGACAGAAAAAAGGTTCGCCGAACCGCGACTACAAACATCTTCATGTTCGATTCCAAAATGAGTTTTGGAGTTACCGGCTACTATCAGAAACCCTTGGAGTCCGTGAAATCTTTCCATGCAAGGATCGATACCAGAGAGCCTGCCCGGGTATTGGAGATACTTAGGCTCTGGTAGTGTTGGAAGCTTTGCAGGCGCGCAGCGGTGCAGTGGTCCTTTGCGTGGAAGTTCGTGGTTCTAAAGGGTTCTAAAGCAGGGAACAATTTTCGGGCCGGAATGACATGAGGTGCTTACAGGCGCTTAGAGGTCCTTATTCTTCTCTTTATTCTTCTCATATACCAAAATGGTGTCGGGCTCGGACGTGAAATGACAGCAGAAGATCGTGGCGGGGTTGGAGACCTCGGTCACCTAATTTCCGTCCGTGTTTCAGCTTGACGAGGTTGACCATCAAAATTTCACCCTGTTGTTTTCGACCTGCTCAACAATCCTGAAAAACAACACCAGCGCTCATTTGAAGGCTGTTAGTTATGAATGATCTTTCATCTCCTCCGTGTCATTGTTACCCGTCTCCTTCAAGCTTTTACACTTGCTTGAATAAATTAGATTCGGTCTTTCCGCATCGGGCCAAAGCAGTTCATACTAGCTTGGCGCAGTGCCGAAGGCGCAGGGAACCGGTATTCAACATCAGATATTCAGTATGTACATGAAACTGTTGCCTATTATCGTTCCTTCCTACCATGATGCGATCTCCTGGGATGCGCTGGAAAACTAATGTCTTCCTCCCTGTCTTTGGCCTTTCGCTTCTCCTTCTCATATACAAAGTACATTCCATCCTGCGACATAGCAGGACATCAATGGTTCAAAGTCTCGAGCCAGAGCCAGAGTCAAGTACGACTGCTCAAACCTCGCAGACTCGAATCCTCCTCGTATCTGCCCTCTTTCCTCTCTCTAAATCCAAGCATTCGATAAAAGATTATCGATCTTGGCTGACTCTTTTCCTTGGGTCAGTAACCACAGACTATTTACTTCTACACTCCCCCAGAGTTGGCGGAACTTGTAGCAGAAGTTCGGGGAAATCTTCCAATCACTATCAACACTACTTTTTCCACTCCTTTCGACATTCCGCCTTTGATAGACCTGAAAGAGGCCTATGAGCGAATGCATACGATGGACCGTGAACGCTCACGACACTCCCCCGAACTCTACGCCATGTGGAATGGCAAGCCATACTATCTAGACGAAGCGTTGAGGAACGCAAACTCACAGTCAAACCAGTATTCTTATGCATTTTGGATTGATGCTGGGAGCTTCAGGAGTGAACACGTATATCGGAATTGGCCAGATAGTGGCCGGGTCGAAGAGATTTGGGATGAAGGTAGCAGAGTGAGTGGGGTGGCGAAGGAAGATTTGCTGTTCTTCCCTATGTGGAATCCTCCGCACGCCAGCATGAGTAACTGGGAAGACTCACTGGGTCCAGTGGATACAGAATTTAGCGAAGGTATGTACTATTATTCCTGTTTATCGTGTTATACCTCTACGTAGTGCCAAGGCTCGTTCTTTGGTGGTTCTCCGCAAACTATTCGATGGTGGAGAGAAATCTTCTTTCTATACCATGATCACTATCTCTCAGAAGGCGTTTTCGTTGGCAAAGACCAAACATTGATCAACGCTCTCTTCCTGATTTTTCCCTCTCGGATCATTACTGTCTGGCTTTTTGATCCAGACGCTCCAGCATACACTGACCAAGGCATCCAAGACACCGAAGTTTCTTTGGGAAATTGTGGTGATAACTGGTACTATTACGAGTTTTGGTTATCTAACGTGCAGACACGGAACGGGATGCGTAATCTTTGGTACTCGAAATCCTGGTTTCACTGGTGGAAGGACCGCAGCACCTGTCGTCTCACGCGTGTTTTGTCTATAAAGGACGTGCTGACCCGTCGTTTTGGTGCTGCATGGACCCCTCCAAAAGCTACTCTATCCTTAGGACCATCTTCGCTTCGCTAACCTCTAAAATAAGGGAAAGGAGGTAGAGCTACTGGAGAAGATAGGTGTTCACACGGCGGATGTAAAAACCTAGCGATCATACTTATACCACAGTACTGAGTACTGAGGATGAAATCGAAACCTGCTTCTTTTGCCCTATAGCATACATACATGTATTTTACTCTCACCCTAGTTCGATGTACTGTCTGCCCAGCATTAATCACATCCATAACCATACCCTGTTGTTCAAGAATCTCAACCTAGTTTTGCTAAATCTAACTGCTTCCAAAACATCCTTGTCATTGTGTGAAATCGAATTTGCGCCATCATACAACACCAATTTCCTTCGCACACGCTGCAACAGGAATCTATCTGGAAGTAATCATCTCCACGCACATTAGCTCATCAAGCTCTCTATGCGGATGAAGACAGAGCCATTCGAGGTTTGGAAGAAGGCGTGCAGTTTAAAACTCTGTATAGTTTTGCGGGGATGGGAAATGAATAGGGGAAAAACAGACACGTCTTGGTTGCAGCAAGGACCTCTCCTTCTGAAACATATACTTGGATGATGCAGACGCGTCTAAGTGTGATCCAAGGATTAGAAAGCTAAGTAAGTATATAGTTCTCCAAAAAATTGAATGAGCGAAAATACGCGCTTGGCAGTCTATCTACTATAACGAACACATCATTTTTATCATTGCGACTCGCTCAAAGACACAACCGGTCCCATCTCAATATCACCTCCACGCGCTTCCGGCAGCTCCTGCTTAACATCTGCTGCAATAACTGCATCTGCCTTGATCCTCAAAGCCTCCTTTGCCTCCATCTTCAACTTGTCCTCATCACCTCTCAACAGCTCCTTATGTTTAATCATTACCACAGCAGTAATGAATGCAAGAGTGGTGAGAGAAGCATTGAGGTAGAATACGTCCTTGAAGCCTTTGTTGTAGCCGTTACTGAGGATATAGCTTGCTTGGGATGCAGAAATGCCAATTTCCGAGGAGGAAGTCATATTCTGTAATAGAGAAGGGTCGTCTATGACAGATGATATGGTGGAGGAAGAAAGGGAAAGGGACTCCATGGATTTACGCATTGCGTTGTTTCTGACGATACATCAGAATGAGAAGCAAGATTCAGAGAACATATCTCACAAGAGAGCAGCAGAAGCCGGAAGGGCGAGCGCGCCACCCAGCATTCGAAGGAACTACAGATAGAAGCGGGTAAGTAGTGACACGGAACATTGGATCAAGCACATACGTTCCGAACAGCAGAAACCACTGCCATATCCTTCCTAGATACACTGGCCTGAGCTGCGACTGTTGTAGTCTGCATTGTCTAATAAAAAAAGAAACTAAGCGACTTGATAATATGAGTGAGATTTGACGTACCGCTCCTGCACCCATGCCCGCGAGAAGCATCAGCACAACCATTACCGCGCCACTCGTCCCGGCAGTGAATATGGTTATACAACCACATGCAATGGCGAATAAAGCGAAGCCGAAATAGATGATGAACTGTTGGTTTAAGGACGTGTTATAACTGGAGCTTGAGAAGACTCACTCGATATTTGCCTGTGTAACTTAGCCAAAGACCCTAAAAGATCATTGGTCACAACAAAAAAATGTATGTTTCGAGTTAACTTACAGAACCTATTGCAGCAAAGACTAGGCTGACTACGAATGGGATGATAAAAATACCTGCATCAAATTTGTATTCAGTATGCTTGCTAAGAGTAGCGATAGGAAACCTACCAGAACGGGTGGGAGAATATCCATGTATAACTTGGAAGAACTGAGGAAGGTAAAACAGCATGGAGAAGAAGACGAATCCACTGCAAAAAAAATCGACATCAAAGAACGCCTGACAGGAAGGACCGTTGAACATACTTGACAAACATGCAGATGTATACACCAACGACTGTCATGTGTCGGAAGATATACACTAGAGTGAATAATTCATGAAGCTCAGATATGTCTCACGATGTAGATAAACCTACTCGGAATGAGCGGAAGTTTTGCTGCTTTGGTCTCCCATACGCAAAAGATACCAATAGCGACTATTCCAGCACAAAGAGGACCTAAAACAATGGCGGAATTCCAGGGAAAAGTGACCCCGCCCTGATAGGAATTGTGAATTCAAAACGTTAATTCAAGGGAGATCTATTGCTTACCCAGACCAAAGGTAGCATGATCATCGTGCAGGCCCCGAGAGTGAGCAGAACACCAACGTAGTCTATCATGAGCAACTTGCTAACAAATGGGTTAATATTTGCCAGCTATAAGAAAGCGGAATTTTTACCTGCGCATGTTTCCTTGTACAGGCTTCAATGGTAAGATGAGAACTACGGCGGCAGTCGCGAACAGCGCCACTGGAAGCGTAATCCAAAATGCCCACTGTTAGAGTAAAGTATTAGTGCCAGGCCGGAATCTTTAAAGAACAGTACTTTGGTGGACTTACACGCCAGCTGACATGTTGAGCTAATGCTCCACCAATGATTGGACCTATAGCATATCCAGCAGCAGTCACCGCGCCTGCATATCCAATAAACTTGCCCCTGGAGCTAGATCTCAGGAAGACCGTCCTTTGGACTTGGAAAAGGCTTACCTATCGCGCAGAGAGAGAACATCAGAGATCACAATCTGAACCATACTCGTTGCACCTCCGTCCCCAATTCCCGCTATAGCTCGAAAGACGATAAGCTGAGTTACAGACCGCGAAAATCCGGCTATCAAATTCCCAACGATGTATATTCCCATCGCCAGCGCTATAGCAGCTTTTCGTCCAAATATATCCGACAGGCGACCGTACAAAGGCTGAAAAGCTGTAGACGTGAGGAGGTAGGCAGCGGGGATCCAGGCTGACACTGAGCCAGCATTGAAAGCTGCAGAGACGGTGGAAAGAGATGATGAAACCACGACTTGGTCAAGGGTGGTGACCAGATTGCAAAGAGAAAGTGCCAAAAGGACTATGATTACCTGTCGCCGAGGAAGGAGATTCGTTTGATCTGTTAACTGAGGGCCGACGTCTTTTGGCTGAGCCGTTTCACCATGGTCTATTGCAGCTGGCTGTGGGGAAGCAGTCACACTAGACATGATCGTACCGGTTCAAGTTGAGAACGTGGTTTACTTAAATACGTTCTGTCGCGGATTCTAACCGAATGCTTATGAAGTTCGATGAGTCATCCGCATTCAGCGCGTCTAATGCCTTAGTATATTCGTTTTGCTAGTAGGATTTCGAGTAAGATATCCCATTTGGAGCTTACCGACAGGTGTTGACGCGGGATAATTCTATTAACCAACCCCGCTGCTCAAACACAATCCTGCTACAACCCTCCTTCAATGAGTTGCCTCTGGAGCAGCCCTAGTGCGATAGGCGGAGCCCTCCGCAGAGCCCCGCCGAGAATGTCACAAGCAACAAATTAAATGAATTTATTCTAAAGAGGCTATATAGTTAGTTGCTTGAGTAACATCGGAGGCAGGAGTAACTTCTTGAGGCAGTGGTGACTGTGACCGTAATCGTAAAAGTCTCAGTAGCACTACTGAAGCAAAGACAAGATTAACGCATGCATTGGAAAAGAAGCCGCACGCATACCTTCTTCTGCCTCTCCTCAACATAGGCATAATATTGCATAGCACCTTTCAGTGTAAGTTCACCCATGAGATTGAAAGTGGCTTGGGAAGAGGAATCATCTGGAATGTTGTCGCTGCTGTGTTCAGTATGTAGAGGTGAGCGTGAGCGTTGGGCTGTCACACAGGGCGCAGAAACGCGAGTATCAGACAGTATATAAGGTGAAATTATTGATGAATAATGTACGGAAAAGACAGAGAGAGCTCGATGAATGAGCACTTGCAGCGACAATAATGGGTGCGGAAGCAAAGATGCAAGATCGTTTGCTTGTCTCACGGCATACGGCAACACATGTGCTGGGAAAGAGATATAACACGTACAGTACTAAATTTGGATTTTCTAATTCACCGGACATCAGTCACATCACTCTGAGCCTCCGCCGCCTCAGAACTTAATGAAAAAAGTCTGTAGGCCGGGTTGTTATGATTTGTGTCAAAATGAGGGATTGTGTTCAGGCAGCGGGGTTGGTCAATAGAATTATCCGTTGACGCGAACTGGGCGACAAAATGCGTGGATTTAATAAGGCGGATTGAAGGCAGATAGGAAAGCCCAGTGAGGGATCAACAGCACGGCACCTACCGGACCGGACAAACGCTCGTTCACCAAGTTACCTGCTCAACTTGACCACGACCTTAGGCCAGCTAAATCCAGCATTCTCTGGCAATTATCATTCTTCTACTTTCACCTATGTTCATTCTGCCAATGCCAGTACTCAGACTGCGCAATTCAAACTGATATGGATCTGCATTAGATCGTCATCACTTCAAGTCACTTTCTGGCTTTTCCTTCCTTCTTTATGGTAGTGACAACGCCGGCAAGACATTTGGCGCTGAATAAGCTTCGGCGCTTAAAAAAAGATGGCAAATTGTCCTTTACCTCAATCTAGCCTTATCTCAAGTGGAAACTACTCTCTAAAATTCATTTATATCATTAACATAGCATATTATTTGACAACGTATAAAAATATTTTTATAAAGCCATCAAAAATCCATTAAACAGCCCAGAAAGTGGTTTTCGGATAGGCGTCAGTTTGGGCGCTAATTACTCTGCTCGCTAAATTTGTGAAAACGAGTTGGCAAATAGACATAGAGAACATGCTCCAGCCTCTTAAGTTTGGAGGCAAATATGCTTATTTTGGCATTTTAAAGATGCTCTCTGGATAGGATTGTTTTTAAATAGTCGGAATCCTACTTCTTGAAGCATCTTGAGCATAGCTTTGGCAGACAGACCCCCCAGGATTCCTCTCTAGTTGTTAAAATTTCAGTGAATTCTGATTGTTTCATAGCTTAGAAAAGAATGTTCAGACTTTTTTTGTGAAAAGATGGCTTTTGAAGTCTAGAGATGGATACTTACATCAAAAGAATGATATATTGTGGTTTGCAGTCTGTATACTTTAATATTTTATTTCAAAAGTCTGAACAAAACGTTATAATAAGGATTCCAAACATTCTTTCTCCCTCAAACTAGTCCCAGATATGAGTGGTTGAAGTGCTTGATGCTCTTGCCACATTTTCGAAGAATAATGGCCGTGGGAACGTCAGGTTTGATCGCAATTTTTGACAGTCATTGGCCACTACCATTCTTTACACCATGCTATCCTTATCTGCAACTTTTGGCACTATTATTGCCCTCTTGGCCGCTCAGAAATCCGGGCTACCGAGCTTAAATATCGAGTCTGATTCGCAAGCAATCTTTTCATCGCATAATAATGGTCAAATCCCAGATACCAATGGCAAGATATGGGCTTTGACGTTCTTCGGTTTGTCTGATTTTTCAATGGCGATAAGGCAGAGGTATACGAAGAACCTATGTGGGTTACTGAGCGAGAAAAGCTAGAAGCAAAGAGAGAGGGCAGAGACTGCACTGATATGTATGTACTTCTTCCATAAAATCGTTCCGAGCTCATTTCATCTTCTCAATACAGAACCGAACACCGACATTTTGGCACTAGCACCTACACGTCTTTAATTGCTGCTTAGCAATCTCGAACCATCTATCATCCGCCAAACTCTAAGACGAGCAGAAGACCAATCTCGAAACGTTCATGTCCTTTTACACTCGTTATTACAACAACTCGGATACCGAACGTGCTTCGTCAAGGTTGTATCAACTAGCTGTAAATTATACTGAAAAGTATGCGAGTTCCGAGTTGAAAGCCGCGGTGCGCATCAAGCTGGTACTTGTACCGCATAATTTCAAGCAGGAGAGCGTGGTATATATACTCTCTCATCCTACTTGTTCGTTCCCTCCGTTCACTGCACCTATACTGAATGACATTCTCAGGTTATCCGCCTCAATCCCAAGAACGTCTCCAGCTCAGACGCTATAACGATTATCGGTGCCCATTGCGATTCCATCAATCTGGAAAATCCCTTTCTACGCGCTCCTGGTGCGGATGATGACGGTAGTGGAACTGTGACCGTTTTGGAGGCGTATCGAGGTATACTAGAGAGTGGGTATATATCTCGTCGCCGTTGGAGTTTCATTTTTACGCTGGAGAGGAGGGAGGCTTGCTGGGTTCGTTAGATATACCTGATTGGTTTGTGAAAACGGAGAAGAGTGTGAGAGGGATGATGCAGTTTGATGGGACGGTGAGTGAACGATGCTAGCTTCTTGCTTTGTTCCATCTTGTTGTTCCTTCCAAAATCCTCATACTGACGATGGCTATCCCAGGCATGGTTTGGGGACCCAGGAGAAAATCGGCGTCGTCATGAACCGAGTGGATCCAGCACTGACGGAGTGGCAAAAGTTGCTCATCGACGAGTATCGTACGTGGGTTCTACACACCAATCTTAATCCCGGCTGATGTTTCTTTCTCCCTGTCGCGGCTCCTTCACCTCTGTGAATATGGATATGTATACCACGTAGTGGATATCCCCTGGGTCGAGACTGAGTATCCCGGAAGAGCAGGAAGCAACCATCAGTCCTGGAGTGGTGCAGGATATCCGGCAGCTCATTCGATTGAGGCTGCTTGGGAGAATAGGCATCATCAGAGTAAGTTTTACTTGCTTCGGATTCCAGCTTTGAGAGCGATTTTAACGCTGACGTTGTGTAGATCCACATAGCATGCCAAGAGATAGGATCGACATTTCGGACGAATTTTCATTCTGGACATATTCTAGAGTACGTGTTCCGTGTTTCTTATGCCTTGAACAGGTTCTGTTTCGCTTTGTCTGTTTCTTGTCATGGATATCGATATTATGCGTCCTTCGACGTTACGATTTCCTCTCTGTATCATGAAGCCAAGCAACGACGAATTTCTGCCTGCAGATTCACGAAGCTAGCGGTGGCTTTTGCGTTGGAGTTGTCAGACTATTGACGATGGCCCAAGCCAAGGTGGAGAAGCAGCAGTACATTCCCGACTCACTGTACAAAGGATCTACTGTACCTACTCTAGGGAACATTTTATTATGAGGTCCGTGAGTCTGAAACAACAGCTCCCATCTCAATATCACCTCCATTCACTTCTTTAACATCCGGTGCAATAGCCGAGGATGTAGCAATCGCTTCAACTCCCTTAGTTCTTAATGCTTCCTTTGCCTCCATCTTCAACTTGCCCTCGTCACCTCTCAACAGCTCCTTATGTTTAATCAGCACAACAGCCGCGACAAATGCAAGAGTGGTGAGAGACGCGTTGAGGTAGAATACATCCTTGAAACCTTTGGTTGTAGCCATCACTGAGGATGTAGCTTGCTTGGAGGTGCAGAAATGCCAATTTCCGAGAAGCTAGACATGTTTCGCAGTAACGAAGGGTCATCGATGACCGATGCTATGGTGCTGGAAGAAAGGGAAAGGGCCTCCATAGATTTACGCATTGCGTTGTTTCTGACGATCCGTCAGCCTCATGATATGACGCAGAGAATAAATCTCACAGGAGAGCAGCAGAAGCAGGAAGGGCGAGGGCACCACCAAGCATCCGAAGGAACTATGGATAGGAGTAGGTAAGCACAAGGACCTAAGACTATTGAATCGAACACGTACATTCCGAACAGCAGAAACAACAGCCATATCCCTCCTGGCTACACTAGCCTGAGCTGCGACTGTCGTAGTCTGCGATGTCTAATTACAATAAAAGAGCTCAGCGAATTGACAACGACCAGTGAGATTTCGTATAAATTACATACCACTCCTCCACCCAAGCCTGCGAGAAGCATCAGCACTACCATTACTGTGCGACTCGTTTGGGCAGTGAATATGGATATACAACCACATGCAATAGAGAATAAAGCGAAGCCAGAATAGATAATGAACTATTGGTTTAAATGAAAAGAATCTAATGACTGCAACTTGACGAGACTTACTCGATATTTGCCTGTGCGACTAACACAAATGCCATACATATATGAATCATAAGCCATTGCAGAATAATATTTTGCGAGAGAACATACAGCACCAATCGAGGCGAAGATTCCAATTACATCAAATGGTATGATGAAAATACCTGGGTGAAAAATCAGTGCTGTTTCCGGAAATCAAACGTACCTAAGGAATGTACCTGCACGAGTGGGAGAGTAACCATGTATAATTTGGAAGAACTGAGGAAGGTAGAACAACATGGAAAAGAAGACAAATCCGCTGCAGATAATTAATACCAAAGAGCGCTTGAGTCATCCATTGAACACACTTACTTGACGAACATGCAGATGTATACTCCAACGACCGTCATGTGTCGGAAGATATACACTAGGACAAACGATTTACTGGAACATATAATACAAGGCAGATAGTGGACGTACTCGGAACAAGGGGAAGTTTCGCTGCCTTGGTCTCCCATACGCAGAAGATACCAATCGCAACTATCCCCGCACATAGAGGTCCTAGAACGATCGCGGAATTCCAGGGGAAAGTCACCCCGCCCTGATAGGAGCTGAGAATGCGACACGTTAATTGAAGTCACTGGATTCTTACCCAGACCAAAGGTAGCATGATCATCGTACAGGCACCGAGAGTAAGCAGAACGCCGACGTAGTCTATCATAAGCAACTTGCTTGGAAAATAATTAGCGTTACGAATGTCAGGTTAAAGAAATTCTACCTTCGTATATTGCCTTGCACGGGCTTCAGTGGTAAAGCAAAGACTACACCGAGAGTCGCGCACAGTGCCACTGGAAGCGTAATCCAAAACGCCCACTGTTAAAAGAGCGATTAGCATCCGGAATTTAAAGAGCAGTAGTAATAACTTACGCGCCAACTGACATGTTGAGCTAAAGCTCCTCCAATGATTGGACCTATAGTATATCCCGCCGCTATGACCGCTGAAGCATATCCAATGAACTTGCCTCTGAGCTATATCTCAGCAAGACTATCCTTTGAACATAGGAAAGGCTTACCGGTCACGCAGAGAGAGAACATCTGAAATCACAATCTGGACCATACTCGTTGCACCTCCGTCTCCAATTCCCGCTATAACTCGAAATACTATGAGTTGAGTTATAGACTGCGAAAATCCCGCTAGCAAGTTCCCGACGATATATATGCTATAGCGGACTTTCGTCCAAATATATCCGACAGACGACCGTACAAAGGTTGAAAAGCAGTACTAGTTAACAAATAGGCAGCGGGAATCCAGGCTGATATCGAGCCAGCGTTGAAAGCTGCAGAGATGGTGGATAGAGAAGCGCTAACGATCACTTGGTCAAGGGTAGTGACCAAACTGCAAAGAGAAAGCGCCAAGAGGACCGTGATAACCTGTCGCCGAGGAAGGAGATTGGTTTGATCTGTTAACTGGGGACCGAGAGATTCTGGCTCTACAGGAGCTGTTTCACCTTGGTCAACTGCAGCTGACCGGACGGAAGACATGTTTACAGAGATTCGGAGGATGTGGAAAGGCAGCTTTTATATATATTTTCGAAGTCGGATTCTAACCGGATGTTTATAAAGTGGGATGACATCTGCATTCGTGAGTGTACTGTGAAGTTTGCGCAAGTACTATCCCTTTCGTTTTCAATAATTCGTTTTGCCTTTAATTTATTAGCAGGACTGGGAATAAGATAATCGTTCGAAGATGGCCAAAGCTTGTAGGCACTAACATTGCTCAAAAAAACGCTTTAGAGAGTAAGAGAACACGAAGAGCTATAAGTACGAAAGCAAGGATCGTAATACGTCCGAGTTGAGTCCGAATTGGCCACGAACCGGAAAATTCAGCGGTTGCTGTTTAATCAATGAGTTTGAGCAGCAGTGCAATGTCCGCGTAACTCAGTGGTAGAGTGTGAGATTGCAATGAATATGCAATATCTTGAAGCCGCGTCTTCGAACCACGCCGCGGACTTATTAGTGATCCGATTGTCATTGATTTTTTTTTTTGCACAAGCCTAACGACCTGCTGTGTTAGTCATTTTCTCCTCTGAATGTTTTAACGAACTCAAGAGTTATTTCAGTCTGATAAAGCAGTTCGTGCGTGTTTATCGAAGCTGCAAAGTGGAGACACTCCCCTCGTATCAGAGTAACGTCGTTTAGATCACGCCCGGTCCCGCAATCAGAAACTCGCAGTCTTGGCCTACGGACTCTTACTCTCATGTCCAATTATCTTCAGTGTTACTAGTATCTCCTTGGACCTTCGAATCCAACAACAACAATAACAATAGCAACGAACTTGAAGTCGAAGGACTCAGATAGCATTATACACCGAGAAGTGCTGCGCAAGGTCATCTTTTCTGGATGGATGGCTGAGAGGAGCTCTTGATACCATTGTCGTAATTTTTCCAGCTCGAGCAGGAACCATACGGTTCACCCGACCGCAGCTACTGGCTTCCCAGGATGCCAGTCCACTATACGATGAACACCGTATCGTTGACGCCACCTTCACTGATGAAAGCGCGCTCTCAATGGCGCCGCACATGATGGTTCTGCTCACTCAGGATCTTCCGTTCCCACTTCATCCTATTCAGCCTGGTGAACAACTGGTCCCGGCACGAACCAAGATCAACTTCGAGCGATTCGTTACTACCGGGCCTCGAGGTAACATATTCTATGGTGCCACCTCATCATTACTATGCGTTCTGATTGTTTTTTTTTCACCCAGGAAAATGACAGAGAAGCTGCGTTCCTCCTCTCCAAGTCCTGCCATTGTCCAGAGCTTCTTCCGATAGTACGGAACTCTCAGCAGCTTTAGAATGATCGTACGACTTTATAGAAACAACGGATGTCGTTGTGTCACAGATCACCCAGAAGAATCATCTTCTGAATCTAAACCATGCTCATCCTCCGAAAGTAATGATTCCGCTCAGGCGTCAGCAAACTCTCCTTTCATGGTGTCTAGCTTTTGAGTAGCGACCATGAAGGACTAGAACTCACCAATGGTGATCTTCCGAAAAGCCAAATGCAGATAGAGAGTAAACACCCAGCATCTTCAGGGCGTTTTCCCCCAAGGCTTCTGATAGTGGCGGCATCTTATATTATGTATGTTCTGGCGATTTTCATGAGGGATCTCAGGAGTCAGCTTTCGAAGCATCACAATTTATTAATCTCGAAAGTTCGGAGACTGATGATCAGTTTATCGGTTCAAACAATGCCAGCATCAATCTGGCTGAGGACATGGACGAGCTTGAACATGCAGAAATGGACTCTGACCATCGCAGTGTCGAAATTCGCTCAAGCCCCCAAAGCCCTTCTCGACGGTGACGGCGGTCGATAGAGGCGCCGATATATACTACTACAAGATCCTCCTCTCCGGATAATCTTCTTTCTGAACACAGTTCAGTGATCAGCACCATTGAACAGAGCTCTCCGCAAACCCCGCTATGTCTGATCATCACCATTCTTTCCAATGTCTCTGAGAACATACCGATCGACCATTCTTGCCTACGTGACTTCTGAGAAGAAGTCGATCGGCTATTGACTTCGAGTCGGTGATCATAGACCCTGGAGATATTGAAAAGATACCGGTAATACCAGTGTGACAGGATGCTTTGTTTGAACACTTGGAATCGGACAAAGACGACGAGCACGAGGAAGAGAAGTCCCAGGAGGAACCTCCTGCCATCCATTGGTCACCTGAGAGGAGGTCATTGGTCGAAGAGTTCGCGATCGAGGAGCTGAAATGTTGGTTAGCTAACGTACCCTCGAAAAGCACCTCCATTCAACCCAGCATAATCGAGAGAAGTGGCGATGGTGTCGGTTCCTGCAGGACTCTTTATCCGCGATCCCCTGAACAAAATTTATCGTCAGAACGAAGTTATCGTGAAGACGCCCGCAAAAAAAACAGCGTAGCAGATACCAAAGAAGTCTCTAAGGTTGGTGAAGAACCGCTCTCCACGATTAAACCTGCTGGGGAAAGGAATACGAGCTTCCGATGTCTGAATGTTACATAGAAACCGAATAATATAGCAAGAAAACCCTACTAGATATTACTACTATACCAGAGCTGTCCGAAAATCTAAATCTAACCCTACACATCTAACAAATCACATATTCCTCACGCCATCTAATCCACCAACCAGCATCCGACAAACTTCCAACCTCTCTTTCAACTTGCCGTCCAAAGTCCCCCCTACGCCTGCAGCGCGTTCCCACCATGGGTACGGCAGCACATCAACTCCTCCTACACCAGCACCAGTAGTGTTACGCTGAACTTCCCGCCATTGACCCTTATAAAACTCTCTCAGTTGCTTCGGACTTCCACCGGAGGATTTAGAGAACAAGGCTTGAGAGTTGATGGTCCATGTCGGGGGAGGATTCGTTGCGGAATATCTCTCGGTTGACGCACTCGACTGCGATGATAACTCGGAACCAGCACCAGCAATCTCCCAAGGATGCACAGAAACCCCATTCGTCGCAATCAACACCGCAGGAGGTACCGTTATTCGGCCAAGTTTGAAACAGACGCGGGAGACACAGACGGTGTGTAGGACTAGACCGTCCTCAGTGTCGCCGAGATCAGATGCAAGACGGGAAGCCACCGCCGCGTCGAATTTACGTGCTTGGTCACGGTCAGCGGACGCGTTTCCATTCGTGCTATTGTTAGTCCCGGGGTTGGCATTAGGTTGGCTAAGAGGTGTGTTTACGACCGATGTGGCGTTGATATTCGAGGGGCCAGACGTAGAAGTGGGAGCGTGGTTGAATAGAGTCGTCATCGATGGTGTTGGTGTGGCGTCTTTGGGTAACGCGCGCGTTGTTTCCGCGTCTCCTTTGTGTCTCGAGGATTTGGGCTGGGACTTTGTTACGAATCGACCAACAACATACATCTGGAGGTAATAGTGAGCATCAACTCGGCTTAAGAAAACTATTACTAACCCACTTTTCGTCCCATGCTCCGATAGTCAACCGAAGCTCGTACTTTGCAAAAACAGGGAGCTCCCGAATAAAGTGGAAATGGGTGGCTACGATGAGAAAGTCAGTTCGTGAGGTACAAAACTAAACCAAGTATTGTATAGAACTTACCAGCGAGCGGAATAACACCTCCAACACGAAGGAACTGAGGGAATAGTTCAATTGCAGCCTTCATTCTGGCGCAATCAAGAACCTAAATTGAAAACCTGTCAGTAAAAGCCTAGGGGCAAACGATGAACCGAGGAGGATACTGCGCTATCGAAGCAGGGAAATGACTGACCCTGGGGTAAGAGGAGTTGCTCATGTGCATGTTGAAGTCGCTTTCATCTAAACCTTGAAACAAAACAAAAATTCAGCACTGAATCACGACGAAAAACTACAGAAAATCTTACTCACTAACCCAGGTTCTATATCTCGTTTCAAACTCAAAAGGATGAGCCCCAACTGGAGTTTTCGACTCTAGCCATTTCTCCATTGCGATTTCCATTCCAGCCTTTCGTTCTTTCCTGCTGTTTGATATGAAACCCAAAGAATTCCGCGTCCGAGCAGCCAAGTATTGCAGCCGAAGCTTTGTTACTGGCCAAAAGACTCTCCAGTGCCATCCGCCGGGAATAGAGCGGATATTAAATAGGATGACAAGGTAAAGGAGAGTCTTGAGAATGAGATGAAGAGACTTGGAGAACCTAGGTAGATGGGAACGAAATAGATTCAAAGTTTCGATGGAAGAAAGAAATGCAGGAGATGATAAAAGCACGCTAACTCCATGCTGAAGTTGGGTCGGAATTCTCGTAGCGGGCCCTGCGACCGTCATGGTTGTGGTGAACGTCGAATCGACATTGGCGCCGGTGATAGCTGGCATTTGATTGCAATGTGGCGCTTGTTTGTTTCTTCTTCGGTCTACACATTTACAGACTTGCTTTTCGCTCACTCGCCGTTATGGTCGAACATCGGTCGCGTACATGATCTGCTGCAAACATCGAGCTCAAGCACCAATTCCCGCCTCCATCCACCGATAATCCTCCCATACATAATATCGAATGGCTTACAACCCATAGGTCTTAGGAGTTGCAAATGCGCATGGGAAACCTCATGGAATATTAATTGAAGTACAAATTCTTCTCTTCATCTCGGCTAAGCACCGTCTACTTGGTGTTGTAAGGCCCCCAGAAAACTACGACTGAACCTTGTCTGCAGGAGTACTTAGGCTATGTTTCTGGTCTCAAATACGCTATTTTAGACAAGGAAAGTCGTGTAAACTCGAAGAAACCGTGGAAAAAACAAACAATGAAGTACTCAAAAAATTCGACTAGCGTTCTATTAAAAGCTCAAAAACTTGAATACAGGACTCAAGATCTTGATTCTCTGGCCCATTAAAGTACGCTGTATGGGACAAGGATCCGAGTTCCCAGGCGTATCAAAATACGCTCGCTATCCCGGATAAAGTCTGAGTGGAGTTTCTGAGGGCCTGTGTTGTATCGAATCACTTCGTAAGTGCTCCTGTGAACGACTTTCTGTATGCGCATCTGATCCTCGCTTAACGAAATGAACCTTGTGTTTACATTCAACGTGCATCATGTAGTCTAGGCAGACTCGTATACACTAAGGGCTCCTCGAGGTGAATGTCAAAGTATCCCCCTTTCAGACTGCTATGAGCATTGTGTCTTTATTCATAATGCCTGGATCTGGACGGGATAGTATAAAAAACAACAGATGATGAGCAGCGAAGCATTGGTTTACAAACCTCTTGCCTCCTTCTCTAGCTTAACAGGCTCTCTTTACTCGTGCTAGGACAAGAAGTCGAAATGCGAAGCTATCATAATCTAGCCTCGTTCATTCTAGTCGTTGTGGTCGCGTACCTATTGACACCGGTCTGCGGTAAACCTGTTACGAACCACTCGAAAGGTCATCATGTCATCAAGCCCAAAGTGTTTATAATCGACATGGTGTGTGCAGAATCTTACATCGTGCTTATTTGCGTTACTTATTTCTTGCACTAGTTCACTCCAGAGGGTGAAGTCTGGTTTGGCATCCCCGAATTTAATATCCTCGCACAAAACATCACCATCCCCGGCTTCTCCCCTCTCTTCCCAGGATGCTCACTGCACCTCAGACGGTTCCATCTGCCAACTCATCACCGGCGAAGCCGAAATCAACGCTGCATCCACCATGACCGCGTTGGTTTATTCTGGCGTCTTTGACCTCACTACAACCTACTTCCTCATCGCAGGGATCGCAGGGATCAACCCAAAAGTGGCTACCATAGGATCCGTAACGTTCGCTCGTTTCGCTGTACAGGTTGCATTGCAACAAGAATTTGACGCGAGAGAGAAACCTTCGGATTTCCCGACAGGCTATGTTCCGCAGGGCTCTACTTCTCCAGATCCAGTATCCACAGAGCATCTATGGAACTGAGGTCTTTGAGCTCAATTCAGACCTTAGGACGATTGCGGTGAACTTTGCAAAGACTGCGACTTTGAACGATAGTGTGGCTGCGCAGGAGCAGCGCGTATTATATGCAAGTGTCCCTGCATATGCCCGTGGCGCTGCTGCTCCCACCGTTACCGAATGCGACACTGCAACGTCCGATGTTTATTGGTCTGGGGACCTATTGGGTGAAGCGTTCGAGAATACGACGCTGCTGTTTACGAACGGAACTGGACTATATTGCTCTTCTCAGCAAGAGGATAATGCGACGCTCGAAGCCCTCCTCCGCGCAACCCTCGTGGGCCTCGTAGACTTTTCCCGAATCATCGTCATGCGTACGGCTTCGGATTTCGACAGAGAATACAATGGAGAGACCGCAGCTGCCAACTTGTTCGGTGAACACCCAGCGTTCAGGCCTTCAGTGATGAACCTTTACCTTGCGGGCGTGAAGGTAATCGAGGGGATTTTGAATGGATGGAAGGAGCAGTTCGAGCAGGGGATCAAGCCCACGAATTATATTGGAGATATTTTTGGAACTCTTGGGGGAGAGCCGGATTTCGGTCCTGGAAGTATTTTCGGAGGACATCCTGCTACGCCTGCTTCAGCGTTGGCTAGAAGATCGGTGAGGCAGAGATCGAAGATGATGAAAAGATTCTAATGAATGAGAGAATTTACGATGAGCTCCATGATACGACCCATTTACGAGCGAGCGATAGAGGCGTATAGACACTCCTATTTGCTTGTACTTATTAAAAAGTTGTATTTCCAAGTTTTGAGCGAAGAGATCATTTTAAGTTGAGGTGCTATTCGTTGCTAAATCGGACGTACGAATGAGTCGTCACAAGACTTAAGGGCAGGGTTATTCGCGTCAAAAAAACACGAGGTAGATAGAACCTCAAGAAAACCGATAAGTAAAAGCAAGAATACAGTAAAGCTTAGGACGCATGAGTAACCAAAGTAAGTACAACATTGAGATCAAAGGCAAAACAAATAAGCAGCAAGTAACCAATACTTGAAGGTTGAAATAATTTAAATACAAGTGTCTCCGAAAATTGCTGGTGTCCTCAATGTAACCGAAAGATTTATCTAGAGGTAATAGATGCACAATCCGCTCGCTATTTTCTGGAGTGTCTTATGTATATCAGCATACTTATACAAGAGTAACAGACTCAGGTTACGGTTATACATCATAAATATATGGCTTGCCAATAGATACCTCCTGTTGAACCCACTAGTAACCCTGAGCTGATACCCAGATAACTACACTATAAAAATCTATGATACCCTGTTGTATAGAAGCTGAAAACACGCCGCAGGAAACGCAGTGCTTAGTTAGTTCAACAACCGTGTACCCTGTTATAGGCGAAATATTTCGCCCATTCTTCGAGGCTTTGTTCATTTTGAGCTACGAAATTCATACAGTGACACGCAGAAGCAGGTCAAGTCGAGCCTTAGTGTATGCTGCGGCATTGGCCATGGGTGTAGTTGAGAGGAAAACAAAGAAAAAACAATTTGTTTCTATGCGTGTGATCCTCCTCCATCTGGACCTTATCAATAATTTAGAATTAAACACCCGAAAGGACTGTAGCTGGAGTTCCAATTGTTTAGTCTACAGTCATGATACACAGCAAAACATCATGAGTTTGTGCTCCGACGTGAAGGAAGTATACAGCTCTACCTTCACCCAGCCACGCTTGAGAAACAATCCACCGACATGGAGGTACCGTTATTCGGCCAGGTTTGAAGCAACGGGAGACGGAGACCGTGTGTAGGACTACTAGACCGTCCTCAGTTTCGCCGAGATCAGATGCAAGACGGAAAGCCGCTGCCGCGTCGAATTTGGTCGAATTTGTGTGCTTGATCACGGTCAGCGGTTCGTGCTATTACTCCCGTGATATTGGGTTGTCTCGAAGGTGTGTTTACGATCGATGTGGCGTTGGCGTTCGAGGGACCAGACGTAGAAGCGGGGGCGTGGTCGTAGAGTCGTTATAGATGGGGTTGGTGCGGCGTCTTCGGGTGACGCGCGGGTTCTGGAAGCTGCTTCCGCGTCCAATCCGCGTCTCCGTTGCGTTACTAACCCAAGCTCCGATAGTCAAACTGAAACTCAGATTTTGCAAAAACAGGAAGCTCCCGAATAAAGTGGAAATGGGTGGTTATGATGAAGAAAAAGTCCATGAAGCAAAAAATGAAACCAAGTATTGTATAGAACTTAGCTGCGAGCGGAATAATACCTCCAGGAGCTGAGGGAATAGTTGCAGCCTTCATTCAGGCGCAATCAAGAAGCCAGATTGAAAACCTGTCAGCAAAAGCCTAGGAGCAAACGATGAGCCGAGGAGGGATACAGTGGCCCCCGCGACTGTCATGTTTGCTGGTGAAAGCAGCTGTGAATCAAAATTTGGCTGGCACTCGATTCAATGATTGGCGCTGATGAGGCTATTTGGTGCTTGTTTGTTCTACTTCGGCTGCTGTTGTGGCTGTCCTACACCTGTAAAACATACTTTTAAGACTTGCTCTTTGCTCTATTATCTGGAAGCCTTGGTCACCGGTCGCCGTCACGGTCGGAAACGTCGGGACGTTATGGATTCACGGATTCCTGCCTTATGGTTCCCCGCCCCATTCCCGCCTTTATCTGCACCCGCGGATTAACCTGCATATACATTCAGCATTGTAACATATGGTGATATGCCACATAGTTCAAGCTTCAAGCTTCGCTGCTATCTAGAGAGGTACAATCAGTGATAATTTGTCCTTAAAGGGAACAAACAGCTTACAGGTTCTGGGGAGGAGGTGTTGCAAATGTGTGCATGTCTATGTGCATGTCTATCTAGCCGCATACACATCTCATGTTTCCTACACATCTCATGTTTCCCTCATGGAATATCAATTGAAGTACTGGTTCTTCACCCGTCCTCCATCCCCAATAAGCACCTGCTTGGTGTTGAAGCGGCTCAATTTGTATGGACCTATGGATAGACTGCTCCGCATCTGTTCTTCTTGATCCAGGGAAATGCACATTGTGTTTACATTGTGTTTGCATTGTGTCATTATTCCATAGTGACGGGATCTGGACGGGATAGTATAAAAACAGCGCATGATAAGCGGTTTCCGCAGGTACACGCTTCTTCCCTCCTTCTCTAGCTTAATAGGCCCTCTTTCTTCGTGCTAATCCAAAGGAGGACAAGCAGGCGAAATGCGAAGCTATAGTAACCTAGCCTCGTTCCTTCTATTCAATGTGGTCATGTACCTATTGACACCAGTCTCGGGTAAACCTGTTACGAATCTCATGAGCTCGAGAGGCAATAATGTCATCAAGCCCAAAGTCTTCATAATCGACATGGTACGTGCAGAATCTGCACCACATTTACTTGCGTTTCATGCTTATTTCTTGCACTAGTTCACTCCAGAGGGTGAAGTGTGGTATGGCATCCCCGAATTTAATGTCCTCGCGCAAAACATCACCATCCCCGGCTTCTCCCCCCTCTTCCCGGATGCTCACTGCACCTCAGACGGTTCCATCTGCCAACTCATCACAGGCGAAGCCGAAATCAACGCTGCATCTACCATGACCGCATTGGTCTACTCTGGTGTCTTTGATCTCACTACAACCTACTTCCTCATTGCAGGGATCGCAGGGATCAACCCAAAAGTGGCTACTATCGGGTCCGTAACGTTCGCTCGTTTCGCTGTACAGGTTGCATTGCAATACGAATTTGATGCGAGAGAGAAACCTTTGGACTTCCCGACGGGCTATGTTCCGCAGGGTTCCTTTGCCCCAGACCAGTATCCGGAGAGCATCTATGGAACTGAGGTCTTTGAGCTCAATTCAGACCTTAGGACGATTGCAGTGAACTTTGCAAAGACTGCGTCTTTGAACGACAGCGCGGCCTCGCAGGAGCAACGTGCACTGTATACAAATGTCCCTGCATATGCCCCCGGAGCTGCTCCTCCTTCCATTACCGAATGCGACACTGCAACGTCCGATGTTTATTGGTCTGGTGTCCTACTGGGTGAGGCGTTCGAGAATACGACGTCGCTGTTTACGAACGGAACTGGAGTATACTGCTCTACCCAACAAGAAGATAATGCGACACTCGAGGTCCTTCTCCGCGCAACCCTCGCGGGCCTCGTAGACTTTTCCCGAATCATCGTCATGCGTACGGCTTCGGATTTCGACAGACAGCACGAGGGAGAGACCGCGGCTGCGAACTTGTTCGGTGATTCCCCAGGATTCGAACCTTCAGTGCTGAATATTTACCTTGCCGGTATCAAAGTAGTTGAAGGGATTTTGAATGGATGGAAGGAGCAGTTCGAGCAGGGCATTAAGCCGACGAATTATATCGGGGATATCTTTGGAAGTCTTGGGGGACAGCCGGATTTCGGCCCTGGAGGGCTTCCTGCTACGGCGTCAGCGTCTTCGTCTAGGCGCTCGGTAAGTAAAAGGTCGAGGGTGGTGAGACGATTTTAATGACTGAGAGGATTTATGATGAGCTTCATGATCAAAGAGATGATCATTACGAACGAGGGATAGAGGTGTATAGACATTAGTATTTGCTCGTACTCATTCAAAAGTTGTATTTCCAGGGTTCTGAGCGAAGAGATGTAATATCATTTTATGTTGAGGTAGCAATCTATTCGTCGCTAAACAGGAGGCGTAATTTACGAATGAGTCATCACGAGACTTCAGGGCAAGGTTAATCGCGTCAAACACGAGATGCAAACTTCAGCATAAATTAGATGCATGAGTATAGTAAGTATAATATCGAGATCAAAGCAAAACAAAGATAGCGAGCAACCCAATTTTGTCAAGTAATGTTTAAAGTAATATACTGGTACCCATGTCGCTCAAAATCCAAGTCATCGCGCGTAGCTTGATGCTTCAGGAGCAACGAAAGCCCAGGATTTGACTGCGAAAGTTCAGCTATCGATGATGATGAACTTGGAGGTGCCATATCTGGATGAGCCAGCTGGTGAATAATTTTATCTTGGAGAATCTAAAGCGAAATAGCAGGAACTGCGACAGTGAGGATTCCACGATCCGCGGCACATTTTGGTATAGCGGCTGTTTCTCGAGCCGCGTTCCGGTGGGCGCTTCTTCTTTGTAGCCCTTTGTCAAAGGGCCTCTTTGACATTTGTGTCTTTGTTCTACACTTCCTAATGCGGTTCCTTTGTCTTTCGATGTATTTAACGGCCTCGATTTCGAAAAGTCATACTGTCTTTTCCCTCTTCTCATCAGCTATTATCCTCGATGCCTAGCACCAACATATCTGTTCGTTCTACCTTTCCTGAATCCTTCACATTGTCATCTAACGCTAGCCACTGCAGTTTCTTTCTGTGAAAGACTTTGAAGAAAATCAAGCTACGATTTTCAAAGAGCTTGGTCTCAGCAATGACGCTTCCGAGCTTGTCCGAGCTTGGCCTCGTTTGTGGTCGTCGATGGAAGATGTCGTCGAGAAATGTAAGGTTGGGTTCAGTAACGATGGAAGGTTCAATTCCCCCGAGCTTCAAGCCAAGCTGGGCCAGATTGCCACTCCTTTTTGGACGTACATCGGTGATACCCTTGATTCCGTCCTGCTTAGTGCCAGCAAAGACGAGTTCTACCATCTTCTAGTCGCCACTCCCGACTTCCTCTTTTTCCTTGCCCATTCATGGATGTTCGCAATCAACCTAGATCCGCGCGTCGACATATCCTTTTTCAGCAGTGTCGGTAGCGTTGCTAATCGCTTGTTCTCTGCTCTTCATTACGAGGATTACGGGGCCAAAATTCTTGATGCGTTCATTTCAGTCTCTCCTCCACCAGACAACGAGTATCATATTGCATCCCTCAGTTTGTCTCGCATTCGGGACGAACTCACCTACGCCAAAGAAGTCCCAGCACAAACGTTCGACTCGGCTGTGCTCGAATCTATCCTGGTCATCTTCGAGCGCCTGACAGTACATAACGACGATGTCTTTCGCGCAGCTCTACGCCACGGCTCAGTTGCGCTTCTCAGTCGCACCATGGAGTTTCTGACATCCCAGAAACAGAAATTCACCCCTGGTCCTGGTGGACTCAAATCGAGATATGTCTGTCTTCACGAATGTGCCATGTACTTCTCTGCCTGCTTCCAGGAGAGCCCGGAATGGGTTTGCGTAGCGTTAGACAATGATATACTCCTAACCCTTGTCAAATGCTTTCCCATCATGGGGCAAGTCGACGCTCTTATTCCTGGACTCGGCAAGCTTTTGGAGGAGCCTGCAGAGCTGGTGGTCCAGATCATCTATTGCTACACGATTTTCTTCATATCCGTTACCAACCGTGTCGTAAAGGCTGTCAAAATTATTGACGAGTTGGATATGGATGAAGAGGACGATGGCCAGTGGCTTCTCTGGTCTGAAAAGCTTTATGCAGTCTGGTGTGCTCTTGCACTCGAAGTGACTCAAAAGTCCAGCCGTGTGGCTAGGGAGCACTTCTGGGATGGTGGATTCTCATCAAAGACTTGTGCTTTCACAAAGGTGAGTCTCGATTAGCGCATCGAACATCATGATTTCGCTCACTCTGATACGCCAGTGCACTGCATCGTCCGTATCGAAACCCATGGCATGTTCCTTGTGTGGCGTGAGCTTCTACTGCTCCAAGGATTGTCAACGCGCAGACTGGAAGGCTGGACATAAGCAAAAATGTCAGTCGATTCGCTCTGACCATTCTGGTAAATCAACGATCTGTATGCCATGCAACCTCATCATTAACCCTACGTCTACTAGCCGGTTTTCCCAACCCTATCTCCTCCCTCGACAAGGCTTACTCCGTGTATGCTGCCACCGTTGCCCAAGTCTCACTTACTCCAGCGGTGATCAAGAAACTAAGATTGTATATCGAGCAAAATCCTAAAACGCTCGTTTCTCAGCAAATGCACGCTACAATCAACTACCGCATATTCCCGCCAGAGATTACGGTGGCTCCATACTCTCCTCAATCATTCCCGTGCAAAGAGCCCAAAGCAAACTATATCTGCACCGTCCTAGTTATCGGAACTCCACGTCGATATACGAGACCCATGCCGTGGAGCTGGAAGAGTCTCGTTGACGGGGAACACTTTGGCGAGCAGGATGACGAAGGTAGTATGTTTGATTCGGATTTTGATTCTTCTGAGGAAGACGATGAGGAGGAGAGCGAAGATGACCAAGACAGCGACTGATGAAGTATCGAGTTGGCTCATTTTTCTTTACATATAGTATGTACTATTACTTGTTATCGTATATTAATTTCTCCAAGTTCTTGAATATGTATCACTGAAAAACGTTCTCGTGATCTTTCAGTGAACCTCTCCATAATATTGGCAGCTTTCCCGGACGAAGGATAAACAGCACTACTCTGGCTAGGAAGGCAATGCTGACTCGGGAGCAGTAGTTGAAGGGAGCATGAGCGGGAGATGGAAGCTTGCAGGTATGCTCTCCGAGTAAACCTTGTCCTAACTGAACGGACAGACGAACGAACCGGCAACTACTCGGATTGTACCTCTGGCTAACACTATGAACAATACGAATTCTATGTAGAAATATGAAACAGTTGTTCTTAATCCTTCTTTTGACTCTTGGAAGGATTGCCAACCAGCGTCATTCATCAACTGCGGTGAACCGAACACCCTGGGTTTGTTGGACGCTGTTCTTGCCTTGGTCGATGGTCTACAGAAAACCGTTAGCATTAGCCTTGCAGCTTGCCTTGGCAGTTGTTACTCACAGAGTCGTCATTTTGCTGTCGCGGTAACGAAATCACCGAAGAACTCGATCTAGGGCTAGGCCTCGCCGAACTGATTGCAGAGTTGTGCAGAGTTTCTGGCAATGACAATCCAGGGTTCCTCTGAATCTCTTGAGGGGAGTCACCAACCACCAGTCCGGGGGAGGTAGGACTGGACCAAAATACCCAGTCTGGACGCTGCTACGCACAAGGGTGGCTGACAGGGAAAGAGTGCGAGAGTGGACTTTTTTCCCAAACGAAAAGAACGGAATGGAAAGACCGTCTAGTAAAGGACTATATCAACATGGAAGAATACAACTGAAAGAAATACGAACGGATGATAATCGATCCCAGCACGACAAACGCTACGACAGGTTGGATATACAACGCAAGAAGTTCTTCTTGGTTTTGAGGTGGATCATTAGGAGTAGCGAGCTCAGTTAGTGCTAGAGTCGAAATGAACACTGCGCCGACACCCATCTAAAACTGCTTTGAGAAAATTTACTGAGGCCAGGAGCTAGACTTACCGGTCCTACATAATGCACAGCGCAAAGTTAGTGTTAGCAAGACAGAATAGGTTGTTGCCGTACCAAAATGTCCGGAGAACAGAGCCTCTTGCCAAGACTCGATTTCCGGGATCAACTTGTAAAGAAGCATTATCGCTGGGATCCTTCTAAGAAATGCAATCGCGATGAACAGTAGAGTCAATCGCCAAGGTTCAATTCCTAATGATGGTATATTGAAGTTTTCGAAAGGCAACCAAGCGCCTGGTTTTTAAAGGATGAGCCCGCTGGAAGCTTTTATAGGGTCAGACCCACCAATATATATGAAGCATGCACCTGAAGATCATAAATGGTAAGTTTGGAAGTGCTGGAATCATTGAAGAAAGCTTCACACAGTTGAGAACAAGGTCAATCACCGAGGCAAATAGTTCTCCCTACAAGGTGATTAGGAAAGTTGGGCGGCTGATATTGCTAAAATTTACTTCAGTCTCCACGTTAAACTCTCCATCCCAAGACATAGCGCTTCCTGGATTAAAAGATAAAGAGGATGGGTAGAAAGAAATTCGTAATCATACCTGCAGCGAACTAAACGAAGGATGAGGTTCATGAACAAAGGTAACGAAAAGAACATACCGCGGCAAGAAGATCGTCACTTCCAATGGTTTTCGCCACGCCAATGGTGAAAAAAGACATGGCTATGTACTGAGCAACATAAGATTCTCGATCGATAAATCCCCTACGTTTGGACAATTTGAAAAGGTGAGAGAAGATTAAACCTGTAAGCCATTCAATATATCGCCAGTCTAATATAGGAATGAAGAGTGGAACAGACCCATAATTGTTCCCAATACTACCCCCAAAATGACTTGATCTATCGTTAAATAAATATCTGGATGTAAAGTTACAAAGGAAAGAACCCACATAGCCAGCCAACCAAAAACCATTTACCAAACGCAACGCGATTAGAAGACTCGACGGTAAGGTATATCGAAATGCTAAGAAATGGATATGCGAGACCTACAATATCGTCAGGACGCACGAGCCGCTACACATTCTAAACAACTTGCCATCGTTCGCCGCACTTTCTGCACTCAATATCCTTCTAAGATTGACCGGGACGTGCTTGACCGCAAATTTGCCGCCTCAACAGGGCGTTAATTAAGTGGATGCAGATAGGGAGACACACATACCAACGATAGCGGCACATATGATAGGATCCGTTGGAGTAAGGCAGGCTGCGATAACGAGACATGACACATATGTCAAGCGTGGAAAGAGCAGTTTTAGAAACCCTATCAAGGTGATAAGACGCTTGCATATTAGAATAACCACTGAAAGACACTACCTCCTACGACGAGCCATCCAACTGCCATCGTTGGGATAACCATAGTTAGAAGACCTTTAGCATGCTTCCACATATAGTTCTTGGGAAGTTCTATGCCTATCGCAAAGAGACCGGTAGCAAGGACGATGCGCATAACTTCCAGTGTGATATTTTGAGAGATTGAAGAAGACGAACTCCAAGAACGAGGATTGAATATGTTTCCAACGTGTGGGCCGATGAGGATCCCAAATGTAGTTCCGAGAACCACCTCATTCAAGTACAACTGGGTAAAAGAAGATGAATGTTATTAAGGGTAAGGATTGTGGAAGGGCACACCTTTTCCTTCATAAGAAGTGAGAATAAGGAGAATACGACCACGAATCTACCCATGTATGAGCACATTGGCTTAATTGAGCGTTCATGAGCGTCTCACCCTCCTAAGCCTAACCCAAAGCCATGATCGTCAGTGTCAACTTCAATAGGCTACATAAGAACGTCCCACATATGTAGGCTAGCCCGGGCCAGTCACCTGTAGAGCGGATGAGTCTGAAGTACCAAACGCGCCGAAGAACATACATCCAAAAGCTCGAGAGCCATTTCCGTTTAGCAAAAGCTGTAGGTTCGGAGCAAGCCCTTTGCTCCGGCCCGGTAACGGGTAATCCTTCGTCAGCCCCTTTGGAATGATCGGGGCTTGATCCGAACCGTTATGTAATGAAGTTATTCCGGCTTCCGGCTCCACGGCTGCGGAGCTTGAAAGAGGACTTGAGTGCACGGTCATAACTATTGCCCCGATCACATATTCTCCCATATGCCCCATATGTCCTGAGCTCGATCCGTTCTCGCCGGTCAAGCCCGGAAGAGAGGAAAATGAAGGAAAGCCCCGCGCAGCGGAAGCACCACGCAGTGGGCTCGCGGCAGCGCAAGGAAGGGGGAAACGTAGTTTCCTCCCAGTGCTCCACGCAGTGGCCGTCGCTTTCCTACAACACACTTTCTCTCCATTCGTGATAACATTTGTATTAAGTAGCTTTCTTTCTTACTTTCGAAATGTCTCAGCTCCGAGTCGCTTTACAGGTAAAATTATTGTTCGTTTCCAGCGTATGATACTTGAACCGTTCAACCTCTACATATATCATACGTCCCAAAAGTGCTAGTCTTCTACATCTTCGACCGGAAAATATATACCTCAAGGCTACACTTTCGTCGATCCATGGACCATGTTTCCAAGCCAGCCGCTATCTTGGCAGACCTTTTTGTTAGAGCGGACACACGAAATCCAGATGCTTATATGTCGGTGCTTTTTAAACTTTCTATCCAAGTCGTTCGGATTTCTATATACTGTATTAGCCTGCTTATACATCTTCGCTTAAAGATTTTTATAGCTATGCAATCTCCGAGACAAGACTCTTTCGTCCCTTCATTCGAAAATTACGAAGAAGCAATGGGAGGAAGCTTATGTCCTTCTCGGTGAGCTTTTTGGATGTACTTGGGACTGCTTGGCCTAGTACGTGTTCGTTTTATTATTTCTGGTCTTATAATCATTAGAACGCGTTCGCACCTGCAGTGATCGATGATGGAGATCACACCTAGCAAACGAGCAGTGCATACGGAACCCGAGTCGAGCTTTCAAATCCTGAACACTGAAGAGAGCGATGAAGACATGGCTTGTCGTTTTTTGGTACCTTGTTGCACTTTTCTCTCGTTGAAATCAAATTCAAAGACTTCCAGTAATGGTATGCGATACATTGCAAACGAAGGATGTACATTGGTACAGTAAGCAAAATACAAAAGTGTAGGACGGGTATATAACAGCCGAGGAAACCACCGAAAGACAAGAATAAGTTCTACAAATACTCCATACCGCCAAGGACAAGCAGCATTGCCAACATCTCCTAGTACTACTGCTTAAACTGAATCCTTCCTCGCTTCCAGCCCAGGCCAATCGTCTCGACGAGTCGGAAGAGGCTCTTCCAAACCTTTCCCTCCTTTCCTTTGAGACTGTACAAAGACAACTAATGAAAGCACAATTAGGGCAGTCAGAGTAAGCCATCCAAACCATGCGAAAGCTTCCAGTGCGGATAGAACTTGGCAGGTTTGGAATTGTTGGCAAAATGAGAGGTCTCCCCAAAGCGCCTGTGGAGAGTGGACGTCAAGTTAGTTTTTTGGTTGTCACAAAATCGAATTCACGGTGGACGGACGGACTGAAAGGTAAGGAAGGAAGAAAATATGCACGTACCGAAGCAGCAGCAGCTCCTCCGACCCAAAAGAACCACAAAACGATTATACCTATAAGTTCTTCACCATGTCGCTTCAAGAATGGGATCTTCAATGCGTCACTGAAGAACAAAACGAGCCTATAAAGCGTACAGATGCCAGTCAGAACTCAATCACAAAGTACGCGCAATCACAACTTACATGAGACCAGACCATGCCATTGTTACCAGTGTGGTGAAGATGAGTTCCGGGATAACTGGATCTGTAATATGCACGAATTATCAGAGATTGGCCGAGAGCTTAAGTGATTCAAGTGAAAGAAATATTCAGCGGCTAGGCTTTGGACGTACCGTAAAATGATATCCCTCTATTCAATGGATCTGTTCGAGAGAGATGAAGGGTGTAGTTGATACGGGCGCACGATAGGGCGAAGAGGATGAACGAGAATATGAGCTGCATTTACAGAGAAAGAAAAACGCGAGTCTGTTTCATTCAAGTTGTACTAAACGAAAAAAACACACACCAAGGCTACATACAACCCAGCGCGGATCCAGCCTATTTTACTGCCCATGGTACTTTTGCCGAGATCGCGCGGAATACCCAGTTAAGATTAAGGAAAGAACGAGAATTAAAGGACCCGGACGAATAGAGGTAGAGAGAGGAAAAGAGCTTGATGCCTAGGCCAGGAGGTCTATAGCTCGAGAAAAAAAGAGAGCGGGTTGAGACGCGCCAGCCGTCCCGAAAGATGAGATATTATTTGGTTAGGTCAGGCCTCGAGTGAGGAGTGAAGAGGAGACGTTGACTACGACGCGGACGGTGGGTATAAGAAGCCAGAACAATTGCGCTCATTGTCACAGTCCCGAGAAAGTTCTCATCATCATCATGACAACCCGCACGGACTATACAGAGAACATTACGCCCAACAGATATGATCGACAGACGCAATTCAAAGCAAATGATCATAAATGACTTTGCGCGCAGACACAGCTAGACACAGGCGGCCGCACACAGCAAGGGGCGGCATTCATGTGGTTTGAGGTAGAGGAGCGATGGAACAAGCCTTGTACAAGCCACGCACGCATTCAGATGCAAATGAAGTCGGGAAGTTTGGCAACATGTACACAAAAATATATTCGAGACTTAAAACTACATAGTACAAGCTAAGATAGATCTGGCGACAAGCGCACCGCTCCATCGATGCCATCCACGTATCATCATCCGTCACCCTCTCGAACGGATAAAACTATCCCAACGCGGTTTACAAGAGCTCACATCATAATCTGCGCAACAATCCATGCAGTCAGAACTCATTCGGCCAAAAAAAGAATAACTATAAAAAAAACTCACCGAAACTTCCCCGTTGAGAACATGCACATTGTCCCTTTTCCCAAATATCATTCGGAAGAGGGCAATGAGCCCAATCATCATGTTGGTATCCAATCTCCTGAAAAAAGTGGATTTGGTCCGCTTTGAGGAATAGGGATGCGGCGATACTGTGAACGGGGGCATCACCCCAGCGCTTTATAAGAGTGAAAGTTAGCGCAGTTGCAAGAAAGAATGGCAGGGCAGGTAGACGAACGAACCTCGTAGTAGAACCCGCCGTGCAAATCCAGGTGGTCGAAGAACGCGCTGTATGCTGGACCACGCCAAAAGTCCATATCGGCAATTTCGAAATTGCTCCAAACTGGAATGAGGATTGCGGTCGATATTAGTAACTAGGAGAAAGGATTATACATACAATGACATCGGTTATAAGTCAGTCCGTTGTTGTCAGAGATGAATCCCATGGCATTGTCGTCCGCTATGTACTCGGGATGCTCTTTGATGAAATCTATGAGTCAGCCGTTAGCTTTCAACAAGGAGGGAATACGGAACTAATACCTGTGACGGCTGGCCACAGACTCCGGATGGTCGCAGGGATTTCATATACTGCGATAGTGAATCCTGAGTGATGAGAGCGGAAAATAAGTATGGGAGGGAAGGGGTAATAACACAGATAAGACATACCGTATACCTTGTTGTTCTCCTCCATGTATTTGAATGGGTCATTGTCGATGTTGCAGTAAAATTTCACGTTAGGTCTGTCGATGGGATGTTATTATACGATCGATATGTGTGATGAAATGTGCGTACTCGACACGCCAGTACCATTTATATTGTTGAAGCAATTTATGTCTGTAGAAAAACTAACGAACGGCTTTCAGTTCAGAGGGAAAAGAAGAATAAGGGACGCCTATCCTACCCCGAGTTGAAGCGGCACATGCTTCTATACGCGACACTGCCTGTTACATTGATTAACACAAAATCCAAGGTCCAGATAGAACACTAACCTCCGTATTTCACGTTCGCAGCTTGCATTTGTTTTCGAGCCTCAGAGGCCTTCTCTTCATTAATCCAATCCGGTTGAGACCAGTGCTCCTTCGGAATTAAGCCAAATTTCATTTTAGAAAAAGTCAGCGCGGAAACGCGCCTGGAAAATGGACGTTGTTAGCTGTAGATTTAGTCAAAAATCCATACACGTACCGTTTGAATTCCGTAGTGAATGGCTCGTCATTTAAGAGAACATACGGGTATCCAAATTTCGAATTGAATCGATCTTCCAAAGCCCTAATACTGCTGATAGTCCCATCCAAATCCGAATTTCGTACTAGCATTACGAAAGTAGCATTGGCAAGACTTTGATTGTATGCATTATTGGAGGGAAAGACTGCGGGTGGGGAATCATCGGGTTCATTATGAGCTGGATTGAAAGATTCATCCAGTAAATCTTCTTCTTCCTCTCCTAGTAATTCTTCGTCTTGGAAATACGGAGCTGTGAATTTCGACAAGGAAGTAGCTTCTCGGTATTGATCGTGTGTTAAAGATAAGATGTAATGGAGAGTTATCTGCGGCAAGAAAATAATTATTCAAGCACCATAGTAGTTCAATTGCGGGCGTACCATAGCAATAAAAATTGCAACTACATATCGAAGTAGGCGCGGCATGACAGCCTACCCTGCGCTGCGTAAAGTTCTCCTGGCTTAGGCAAGAGGATAGCGCGATTAAAGCATTGATTTCGAGCGGGAGAGTGCCCTTTATAGGCAGAGAACGACGACGATTATATGAATAATGCAGAATCCAGCAGACAAATCGTTGCAAGCGCCACGTGTACCACGAGCGTTAACTTTAAATAAAGCTAATGATTATACTTAGAAACGATAGGTTCGGAGCAAGCCCTTTGCTCCGGCCCGGTAACGGGTGATCCTTCTACGAAGCTTTGTTTGTTCACCAAACAAGATCCAAAAGGGATGCGGAGTGATCGGGGCTTGATCCGAACCTATAGAAACGATTAACCATCCTCAACTTACGAGTACTACCTATGGCATTCAAGCTTGATTCGTTCAATTTCTCGAGTCTCGACTATGTACATAAATTTTTATTTGGTTTGAGGCGCTGGCTAGTACAGAACCCAGCCCAGATATCATACAGGTCAATCAAAGGTTAATCATCTCGTATTCTACGCCTATGGCTGCATTTCCCTATAGATTCAAACAACATAATCAGTCTTCATAGACGCACATCCCAAGCAATTCAACTCACACCAAACGCCTGATAATTCTCGACGATAATCAACGCAAATTGACCCGGAGGCGCCGATCCGCTAAACTTTGGCGTAAGTAATGCAGAGTATGTTGGGCCCTCTTCTCCAAAACCTGGTGCAACGGGAGCCAAATCTGTTGCGAGAATGACACCGTCTATTTCAGTGAGGGTTTCGGTGCCAACTGGAACGGCTTCGAGGAGGACAGAGATGGATTGGCTGGACTCTTCAAAGTAACGACCGGAAACCCAGGTGACGTTGATTGCCTGTAAAATGTTGTATTTAGTAGTGAGATACGTTTTGACAGTGGCTTAAATAACGCACCCCATCGACCTCAACTACAGTCGAACCAGCAGTAGGTGAAACAAAGGTTCCAGCTGATACGACAGCTGCAGAGACGGCGAATACTAAGCTTCTCAGGCCAAACATAGTTCGAATGTGCTGATTAATGAAGGGCAAGTGCAATTTGTCGTTTGTTTTATACAATTGGTCTTTTCAAAAGGCGGTCTGGTCACCCCGCCGCCAAGACCATGTATATATCAATTTCGTGACAATGATGCGTAGCGCCCTGCAATGCCCTTGGGACCAGCCTTGGACCAGCCTTGGACCTTGCGGCTTGAAGCGCCCGAGTGCGGTGAGTAGGACCGTCAAACGCCGGTGACCGGTCTCGATCTTCAATCATGCAACTTGGCGAGGGCTAGAACAAAGATACTGGCGAATGCAAAGTATTTCCTCAGATCAAACTAGTAGGACTAAACAGTGTATGGGAACATGGAAACCATGTCCGCGTAACTCAGTGGTAGAGTGTGAGATTGCAACTACTTGTGCATTATCTTGAAGCCGCGTGTTCGAACCACGCCGCGGACTTCCGTGGAGTGTATCTCCCTTGTTTTTTATTCATTATTGAAAAAAAACAACAACATTTGGCAAATAGGATGCGTTGACTACTGTACTTATTTTTCCTTACTGTACACAATCTTATAAATAAAGGTTCTACGATGTCTATTTAGAGTCTATGGGTGAAACAAAGAATCAGAAGAGTAAACAGCGACCGTGTATGAGTGAGTACATGTATGGTACATGCTTGCATAGAAAGAAAGAAGAGAAATCTAACGTAAGTAAAGGCATATGTCATAGTACATACACGATTGCGCGTTTTGGATAGTAATGCGAACAACAGAACTGGGACGAAAGGCGGAAAGAGGAAAAGGCAGATGAAGGGAGACACTACTACTACATAGAGTTGGAGGAACGAAATGAGAAACATGGGAGCAAAGAGTTCGGAAGGAAAAGATAAAAAGGAATAGAGAAAAAGGTATCACGAGGGAAAGGGGTAACGGTAGATGAAATATTGAACATAACAATGAAACATGCACAAATAATGTTGATTTTTAGAAGCGAAGGAGATTGCGGTTCAAAGAGGTTGCGGTCACGAAGTAGAGCTCGTTCCCTCCCTCTTCTTCTGTTTCCCAGTCGAAAACATCAGCACATCCTCATCATCGTCCTCCGCTTCCATGTCATCCCCATCATCATCCTCCACACTCCCCACCTCCCTGACATATCGCGTTCGTCTGGTAGAAGCAGTCGCAAAGGCCAACGACGGCGATAACGGCGTCGTCGGACTAGGTACTTCGGATCCAGATCCAGAGGCAGTTCCATAGGCAGACGATGCAGACCCATGGAACCCACCGCTATCTACCCGCTCAGGCGCAAACGACTTGATGATCCCCAACCCTTCCAGCTCCGGAGGATGATGGTCCCATGAAGAAGTCCGCCGTACTCGACCTTTCGATGCCAAAAGTGCAACATCGTCCGACCAATAAGCCCGATCCTCGAAATCAACATCGTCGTCGAATTCATCTGCGTCTTGCTTGATACTACCGCCACCATCTTCGTATTCAAAATCGAACTCATCTTCATCAGACCCTTCGAGGGAGCAGGGGCGAACGGTACCAGCACCGCTACCACTACCACTACCAAGAGCAGCGTAAACTCCTGTGGGTATACCAGAACCTGATGTAACAACATCCTCTACTCCACTGCGACCTGTTACCTCTGTTGTCCTTGCAGACGCAACAACGATATCCGAAGAAGCTGAGAGATTGCGCGAATGAGGTGTAAAATGACCCAAAGACACTGAACTCCTCCATCCAGATCTTGAGCGCGATGAAAGCGTCGAGAGGATTCTGTGCACTGGGGATGTCGATACGGGGCTTTGGGATCCTACTTTGGGTAGGTCGTGAGGGTGCGGAACGAAAGTAGAATTCGAACTAGACTTACCCGGAGAAGGTGTGATTGGTGTTGGTAAATTCCACGTAGAGGACGGAGACGGCGAGAGAGATGGTGAAGGGGGTAACGGCGATGACATTGGTCTGGGTGTATTGTTTGGTGAGTCGGACAGATCCTTCGCTTTCCCTTTCCCCTTGTCTTGACGGTACTCCCGTGAGAGTGAAGGTAATCGTCGAGTCCCGTTATCACTCATCCGAGGTGTTCTCTCGCTATCCCTCTCCTCTCGCCTATTCCCTTCCTTCGCCCTCCGCTCCTTCTTACTCCTCGCGCCCATAGTGCCAGCAACAGCAGCCTCCAGCTTGTCGATCTCTCCCCTGCGCCTTTCCCTCCCTCCTCTACCTTTCGTATCAATCTCCCCTCCAACAGTCTGCCTTTCCGTAGCCTCCCGCCTCGCCCTCGATCGCATATTCGGCTCGCTAGTAACCGGGCCACGGTCACGCAGGGAATTACTATCGTCATTGGTTTTCCTCTTACTCCTTCCCTTTCCTCGTGCCCTATCTCTCCACCTCCCCTTTCCTGTCTCTGGTGACAGATTCCTATTTTTGCCTGAATTCCCCAAGTTACCAGAAAGCCCTCTCCTAGACGAATTCGCATTCCTATCGGAAGTTACAGCAACATTCGACGACGAAGAAACGTTGGGAGAAGAAGCAGATGCCGATGCATGCGCCGATGATGACGATGGAGCTCCAGCTGCAGCAAAGTGCGAAGGAAGCGAGTCACGAGAGCGGGAGGGAACAGCACCGCGAAGAAAGTTGGTTATGCGATGGGACAGACGGCTGAGGCTGCCTCGGTGTTGGACTTGATGGGTTGAGGTGTGTACTTCCTGGCCCTGAGTGGAAACGGCCAGCCGAGTGGCAGGCGCAGTATTAGACGATCGACCTTCGCTTTGGGCTTCCCCAGCTCTACCCACACCCATGCTGTTACTTGCACTGATCGGCACACCGATCCCACTGGTCGGTCGACTTCCACTCCGACTGCCCGGACGACTCCCTGCGCGATTCCCAAATGGATTCCACCTAAATTTGGCAACGCTCATCGCATCATCCCTCTCTTGCTCCGTAACGTTGATTTTTTCGACAGTGGTGAGAGAACTTGTGATGGATTCTTGCCCCAAAGCGGCAGAATCACGACTGGGAGTAGCATTTTGGTACGTTGAAGAAGCCGAGGAAGAGGCGGAGGCAGAGAAGGTGGAAGCAAACGTAGAGGTAGACGTGATCCTCTCCCTCTGCACAGTCATCCTCTCCGTCATATCCGTCGTTCTCCGAAGTCGACCAGGCAGGCATCCTAGCGTCCAAGATTGGTATGTTGCTCTCCGTCGATATCGATTGGTCCGATGGACCAGTAAAAGCAGCCGGAAGGAGCATCAGCAGGGGAAGTCATCCTCAGCCAAAAGTCCGGATTTGGAAGGTCGTGCAGGAACCATTGGTTCATCTAGGCAAATATTTTAAAGGTTAGCGATGCAGGGGAGAATGAGGAAAGACAGCAAGTAAATGAGTGAATGAAAGATGGGAATTCATTCACGCCTAAGCGACCTGTGTAACCTATAGTCGAAGAAACAGCGCAAAGACAACAGCCGCAAAAGCCAAAACCTGAATCCCCCCAAAAAAAACTGAACCTTACCTTAACCTCCTCAAGTGTAATCCGACAATCCAAATCCTTCTGTAAAAAATGATCCAAAAGGTGCATTATAATCGCGCCTTCTTTCGATTTCGTTCTTGAGGCTTCGTCTGCGTTGTGTTAGTCACAATATGGCCGCTAAGTGGTATGATTATGATAGTCTTACCATCAGAATTAGCATCATCCTCCGTATCCCACCGTGATAGACTATTCAAAGTCTCTCCACCCCACCTTCCGCCCGTCTCAACCCGATCATACCCCATTGTCTCTGGCACCGTCCACTCGCTATTACACACCCAGTTGTAATGGAAGAATTCATTTCTTCTCGGGTCGTTGAATTGGAGAAGTTGCGGAGACTCGGGGTCGACGTCGCCACCTGTTCCTGACAAAGCCAACACCTCTGCGCGCCTTGCCCTCAGCCGCCTGCGCGCGCTCTTCCAGATCCCAACTAACTTGAAACGGTGTATTGCCGAATAATAAGCAGTACAACGTCACGCCTAAAGCCCAGTATGTCGATGGACTTGGTTACAGGAGGACGAGGTGGGGGTGTCGCGCCTTCTGTAAGGGAGGAAGACCAAAGAAGGGAAGAGCGTTAATTAGGGTCTTCGACAATAGCTTGGCTAATAAACTAGGGGAAAGAAACGTGTGGTACTAACCGGCCACCTTTGTATGCTCCCAAACGATTTCTGGAGCCAAAAACGCAGGAGTTCCCGCTCGTTTCGCGAGATCTGCATCATTCAGGAGGAGCGGGTCTTCTTCTGTCTCCAGGAGGGTACTAGAGCCGGAGGCTTTGGCTGCTGCGAGGCGTTGAGCGTAACTACATCCAATGCAGGCGAGATGGAGGAGGAACAGAAAACGAATGTATCGTTAACAAAAAGCATAGAGTAACACAATTCCATGACTCACCTAAAATGCGCTGTCCCGAAATCGGCAATCTTCACCCTATCGTGACCTTCGGTCCACAGTAAGTTGGCGGGTTTGATATCACGATGGATGATTCCTAAACCAGAACGAACCAAGTTAGTACTAGTGTTTCTGTAGCTCAAGTCCAAAAAAACGAAAGATTTCGCATCTCCTCGTCCAAATTTCGACCAAAGAAACTCTCCCTTAAAAACCCAACTCACCCTGATGATGCAGATACTCCAGCCCCAAAATCGCATCTCTCATAATTCTTCTGGTCTGGTCGACCCTAAGAAGTGGCTCTCCATTGGAGTTGGCGTATTTGACTTCGCCTCCACCAAGATATTCCATTACTATGTGAAGGCAGTCAGTTAGGAAGACATGAAGGTATAAACGGAAGAAACCGAGTCGTATGGATCGACAGAAGAGAGACAAAACGAATGAAGAAGGGTAGGCAGCTAGGAGCGCAAACTCACCCATGAACACCATATCGTTCTTTCTATCATCGATAACCTCATACAGCCTAACCACATGCGGATGTCTACACTTTTTCATAATCGCAATCTCTTCCTAATTTCCTGTTCAGCGGTACGGATACCATCCACTACAGTGGGTGTTGTGCGAGGTTTCCCGAGTAAGCCGTTCCCGTTCCCACTTCCACTCCCATTCGAATTGCCTTCTCTCGATTCCTTTGCTCTCGCTCTCATCATTTTCATCTGTCTATTCTTCTTCGCAAGGGGAGTATCCCGCTTGACGATCTTCATCGCCAGAACTCCTTTCCCTGTCCTACCAAGGCTATCGCCGTTGCGGTTGGAGTCCTCGGTAAGAAGGTTGTAGTAATCGGCGTTGGAGTAACAGCGCCAGACGTATCCGTGATGACCTTGGCCGACTCTGGCGTCCATGACATATTGCTGCGAGGAGAGAGTGCGTTTGCGGGAAGGAGGAAGGAGGTAGGGTGTAGGACGGAGGTTAAGGGAGGTAGGGTGCAAGATGGAGGTTGGAGAGTCAAATAGCAAAATAAACAGACGTCAGTAAAAAACTCCCAAAATTCAATGAGTCGGTTCAGCAGATCCAATCATACGTCCAATATCGTCCATCCATCGAAACATACTTCCAATGAAAGAAGTAAACTCACATTTATCATTTTCTTTCCGTCTGCAAGCCTCATGATTTGCACCAGCGACGTAGTCACTACCGAGGGTACAGAGTTCGATGTCGACGTCGAGGCCATCGCTGGAAGATTCGAGCCGACCGTAGTAGAAGATGTAGCTATAGTGGGACCAGCCGTCGCAGAGTTCGAAAGTGAATGCGAATCCTTCTTAGCCATGGTCTCTTCGACCAAGATCTTGGCCTTGGTCGTGGCGGTGGTTTGGTCTAGGTGGGTCGAGCTATCGACACCGTAGCTGTAGCCGTAGCTTTTAGCTGCCCAGCAAAATACCTTCCTCCAATTCCGTGAGATGACTTCTACTGCCTGCTCGAATCCGTCAGATAGACTGGGATTCTTCCCTTTCCGTTTGTGTGCAATTCTCGAGTTTGATTTTGCTGAGACCAGGGAGAGAACTGCGTCCTGAGGCCTGAATGATGGCGAGCTTGATTTCGAGGCTGGATGAAATAACGAGAAGGACGGAGCGATTTACGAATTCGACGAGGAAGCAGAATGATTACGCACTGATCTGACCAATGACAGTATCAGAATTACGTGGTTTAGTGACTCATCGTCCGAATTCATTTCGGAGTTCGCACGCCAAGGAAGCGGGGACGGCGTTGAGCGCGACTCTACTTATATGGGCTACTCAAGGCGGCGGATGTCATGGTCAACACCAAGGAACGTAATTGCGCGGCAGATTGAGATGCACCTGCAGGCATTTTAAACTGCCAGTGGCATATGAAGTTTAACGTTCAACTTTGGCGAGTACACGCAAAAAATATCAAAAGCATCATGCTTACAAAGTCGGAACCTCACCGGCCTCACCACCCCTATTTCATCAGACTTATCTCATTTCAAGTAGAGCTCGGACTCGCTGCGTATATACAGTATTCACAGTAAATTACCATACATACTCGTTCTCGAATCTCCGTGCTCCTAGCTCTTGCCTAGCTCTACCTTTCCTTGAGCGCTTAACTATCTACTCTTTGCATTTCGGCTATAAACTCGAACTTATTAAACGGAACGAAAAATCCAGTTCGCCTTAACCTAGTTTTGCGGAGTACAAGCAAATGCAACGAATTTGATATCTAGATATGAGAGACCTAGTTATTTAAACACTACACAAGCATTAATTAAATAGAGGTTCAAGTTGACCATACTTATATACGCAATGATGAGGAGTGTTCAAGGCCCAAGGGATGTTCCATCGGCTCAATAAGTCTCAGCCTTGAGCTTAGAAGAATACCGCATTAGTTAGGGTGTCATTATCATAAACCAAATATCATTGGCCAGTTAGACATTGAGTCAGAAATCTACTAACATTACAGAATCAAGGTTTGAAGCGCGATCATCAATTTAAACTCTAGAGGTGGTAAGGCATATTACACCTTCCAAGATCCTTTTCTCGACACCTGCATTGACCTTGAAATGATGATCAACGCACATCCAAGCAATATTGACACAGCACTAAAGATTACTGGTCGGATCCAGTAGTATTGTGGTGAGTGCAAAAGTGCGCCTGAGATCGGGCTGCCTGTGAGCACTGCAAAAGCTACAGTAAATGATAGCAGGCCTATTCGAGTCCTAGAAGAAAATAAAGCCCATGAAATGGTTAAAGAAGCCTCATATGAAAAAAGGGAGCAGCATTACCCGACTTCATTAATGTTTTTGGCAAATGTTGCTGCGACAGGCGCAATGATTGAAACAACTATTTAAAGACGAGCGGCATATTCTGAGATGAAGTTCAAACTATATCAGAATCACAGACTTACATCCACCCGAGCTAAATCCATAAATGACTGCAAAGGCTACTGTTGCTGCTACAGATTTGGATGCAAGGAGGAGAAAAACAAAAGCTCCTGTAACAATACCAGTTGCAAGAGCCACTGTCACATAAATGCAAGTTAGATTGTACTACTAATACGACGTTGCGGAAACACTTTACCGTTGATTGATCCAAAATGATCAGCTAAAGAGTTGGGCACTGTACGTCCAAGAACACCCACAACATTGAGAATTGTAATCTGAATATGCATAAGAAAGAGATAAATAAACACAGAAAGCTAATCATTTATGCTTACACCGTAGGTCACAATGTTTGTTGGTAAATTGTTTTGTGAAGAAAACAATTGTAGATAAAAGTCTGGAGAGTCCAGATCAAATTAAAACAATGATACTTAAAGGAAATTGAAGCTTACATGGCACAAAGAGTCCCCAGAAGACAAAGAATGCCCTAAGGCAAAGTCAGCAACAATCAGAGATATGTTCAACGACATACCCAATGACAAACATTGTGTATGGAATATCTGCTACAATTCCCCTCATATCAACAGGTTTTTTACTGGTTACTGGCAGGCGTGTTTTCATAATCAAGTTGGAGATAGTAAGGAGTGCCAGATATAGGAATGCCTGAGCTCGTACTGCCCAGGCAAACCCTACTCTTGGAAACAGATGATTGAGCATGACTGGAAAAACAGCGGCACCAAGGGATCCACCTGTATACACATAGAAACATAAGTGATCTCATCAGTAAGCCAGTGAATTAAACATACCGGCTATTATGATCCCCATAGCAAGTGCGCGCCTGCGTCGAAAATAATGAGAAGCAACGGAGAGTGTTGGCATGAGTAACATCCCCATTCCAATACCCAAGCCGAGCCCTTGTGCAAGGAAATTCTGATAATAATTGTGCGGCTTCGCTAAGGAGAGCATAAACGCCCTACGTCACTATCAATATTAGTGTTTACTTGCCGGATTGAGAACTCACGAGAAAACCATTAGAACACTGCCTCCAGCTATAAGATGCCTAAAGTACCCCTTATCAAAGAGCTGTCCACTGACAAGCCCACCACCGAACATCAAAAACCCTTGGAGGGATCCGATCCAAGCAATATCAGAAGGAGGATGGTCGCTTAGGGAATTGAGTGTATAATAGTTCTCGTAAACGCCGAATGATTGCATCGTGCCTGTAGCACAAAACAGTGAAAGGAAGCTGAAACTTTCATCAGTCTGAAGTCTCGAAAATAACTGAGAATTTACCCTCCAGCAACCGTCAGCCACGCCTGCGAACCACCCTCTGGAAATTCTACTGGTCCAGGTGGACCGGTTACTTTCACCTGATCGTCGTTCAACTCTTGCTTTTCGTCGTCAGTAGATGAATCCACGATATTGCTTGCTGAAGGCATATCGCCAACGTTCATGGTGGTTTCGGTAAGAGGGATGGCACACCTGGCAAACAGTGGATTCGTCGTCTTCCACGTTCATATCTGAATTACTCCTAATCATAATCTGATGACAGACGGCATGCCCATTGAGACCCATGATTTGCGCGAGAGCTCAGAAAAAGCTCAGAATTGAATGGTCGGTGCATTCCACCGACCATTCTGGCAAGATGATCAGAAACGTATCAGACTATCAGTTGGTCATCGGAGCAGCGGTAAAGTCCGCGGCATAATGTGGAAAAAAAAACGTCGAGGAGGAAGGCTGGCGAAAATGGAGTGGAGACGTCAGAGTTTATCTGAAGCTCAGAAAGGGATCGAAGGAGGAGGCACAGAGTAATAATGTTAAGTTTAAGCGGGAAGGGACAGAAAACACTTGAAGCATGCATATGATGCATTGATTGTATCCCGTCAAGCGAGAATCCTGCCAGGCCCTCGTTCCGGTCGATGAAGGCTTCCCTCATCCCAATACTAAATGATCAAGAGAGAGTCAAGGATATTACGGTGATTTGGTGACCTTGTATTGAGTCAGAGAGGGGTGAAAAGTCGCGTCGAGCTGACAAATAGGAGAAGATACGGGAGGTAGAAATAACGGATATGATTAGAGCTACGTTATTTACTTTTATGTTAGCTTTGACTTGACTTATTACCTCCACCACGTACGCCGCACCTCGTTTATTCGACTATTCCAAGAATAGAAAGAGGTTCTACTCGTACTTGTTGGAACTAAGTCGGGCTGAGGCCTTACATGCAACTTGCCAGTTCTGGTTTCCAGCTCTATCCAGTTTCTGGCTTTGGACCCATCCATCATATCGATATCCTCCCTTAATGTGCTAACCCGTTCCATGTACCACTGTCGCATACGTTTGGCATCCTCTTTAACAACCTAACAACAACCTCATTACCCCAGGCGTCTCTTGAAACCTTGCGTTAATCCATGTGGTCCATTTTAGGTGAATAGTTTGCTGATCGACTAATGAACGTTGGGTAAGTAGACGGTCAAAAGCGGATTACTTACTTTGGGTCCCATCAACAACTCCTAAGGTTTTAACCTCAGCGCTTTCTTTAGTTTAGCGCAAAACTGTGTGCGTGCTACATAGGTGCACTGGACGGATTGTCAAAGAAAAAAGCAAGAGAGGAAAATAGGAAACATACCACCCCAAGGTCCAACCAAGACTCGAACCTGGGCCACGGGAAGAAGAAACTTGAATAGACACATCATACCAGGAAGACTCGTGGGCTACGAAACCTCTAGCTATTAGACCATGCTTTGGACAAATAATAGTATTCTGAGCCAGAGTCGCCGCTTCGTCCTCGTTTTGACTAGTTGTATGCAGTCAATTTCGGTATGAAAATAATCACAAACAATTAGATGCATAAATAAATAATGGGGGAATAGATAGATAGATAGATAGAGTAGTGACCGCGCATGTTTATTTCTAGTGGTCTGACTAAGATTGCATGCTAGAAGGGGATTTAGATGATCATTGATCTCAAAGTTCCAGAAAATATTGCTTACAGCCATCTGAGCCGAAAGGTCCTCATTTAAAAGCACAGTCGAAAGTACAATCCATCCCTCTCGTCCCTTTCTTAGACTTGCCCTCCGAACAACGTGACTTGGTGCTAGTATTGAACTTGTCTTTCCCATATGTCAACGTCAACGTATCCTTAGAAGCATCACTGAATGAGAGCGGCATAGGTAGATGGCCAGTGACTGAGACCGTTTTACTCAAATCGCCATTTCCCTCAAACCCCACGACCATTCCAGACGCGTCCTTTACTATCGCAACAAGTGTGGAGTGTGGGCTTGGATTTTCTTTGGCATTTTTGTCGTAAAGGTACATGTGGACGCTGCACTTTCCGGACTTGGGCTTCCCTGCATTCTTGGGCATGGTTCCAGACCTTCGAGACAGTAAGATTTAGTATCAGTTGCGAAGCGTAAGACGGAGGTAATTTTACAATATGAGACGGTCTGTCTTCGGTACAGCTTTAATCTGGGGTCCTTGATACGCCCACTATGCTGGAAGGTGAGAACCTCTATCTGAATTATAGGCGCAATATTTTTTTACATTTTCGAAACCTCCGTCCCCGTTGAGAATGAAAATCCCGGTGCGAGCTAAGAAAGAGGGCGAGTTGAGAATAATCAGAGTATTTAAAAATCCAGTACTCACCGGCGTAGACGTCGTAGTGGTATGTCTTTCGGAGAGCCTATGTAATTAAAGAGGAACAATCACTTTGATATAATAACCGCAAGTGAATGGACACACAGTTTTCACGGAGGCAGTATCATGAGACCAGTCGGTGTGTTCTGTACCCTCGAAATAGGCTTCATGATGTTTATCGTCGGTGGTGACCACGTTCCAACCAGGGTGTTCTGTAGAGTGCCCATACTATTAGCAAAGGAACCACTCGAGTTTTTAACATATCACTCGCGTTTCAGCGTCTTTGCTACGATTTGTTGAGTGAACTTAGACCTAAGAGATCATAACACGGTGGTCAACATAATTTGCGGGCTAATAGCCATTAGCAAGCTTACCGTTCCTACGAAACAGCATGTCCATGAGCAGAGCCAAAGAGTAGAAGAGGAATAGAATGCCACCTGATCAGATTTGTGCTCAGCCTTCCCAAATGCATTCTCAACTTCGCTCAGAAGCTTCAGAAACGTCGATACAACTTGAAGGGCTGTCCCAACAACATCCCCAACTACAGGCACAGCATCGACTACGGTCGCTGCTATACCAATGCCCTTCCCCACCTTTCCCGTTACAGATCCAGCCTTGGAAAGCTTGGCCGCGTTTCTGCGATAGATATTAACGGCATTGCTAGTAGGGGATTCAGAAGTCCAATCTGTGCTGGTACCACCAGAGACGATGTCCAAATCTCTGTCATATCCCATGGAGGTACCATCAGTATTGTCGTACGCCTCCTCGTCCGGGGAGCGCTGATCATCATTATCCAGAGACGCAATGTCGCCACGATCGGAACGCCCACTATTACGACCCGCAACTTCTGTCCTTGTGGTGGGAAGTGGGACTCCGGCGACGGCGACGATACTTCCAATAAGAGGTAGTAATAGAAAAAAATGGCTGGATATGAGCTTCATGGTGAGCCAAATACAAATTCAAGAGTGATAAGCTGTAAACTAGTGCCTGCTAGTGAGCGAGGGAGACGAACCGGTCGTACTGGAGGAGAGGCACAATGCAGGAGGGGGGATTTATACTGTAAATTTACGAGAATCCCGAGCACTTCCCCGGACAAAACACCGCCCATAAAGGATCTAAACTCGATGAGAAGGTCAAGTAGCAGAGAATGACCGTTTAAGCCGAAGCTGAACCTATGCGTCTCGAGTTAAATTGGTCCGTTTCGCCCAAGTTAGCCGAAGCTGCGTCCTCCCGATGGTCTGGTACGATCAGAGATTGGTCTCAATGTTGTGCGAGAACCATTGGCAGTATGACACCCTGAAAAAAAGTATTTGAAAAAAAAGAAACCAACAACATTGTAGGTAGGTAGGTAGGTAAACCGGCGCGGTCCCATTGAGAAACAGCCATGGAGTTACAGGGTGTTATGGGGCTACACGGAAAGGAACCTAACCGAGCTCATCAAGAAGGAGGCAAAAGAAAGAGAATAATATAGGAGATGGAGGACAGAATTAAAAAAAACTAGATTACCCGAAGGAAAAACAGGTGGGAATAAAGCAAATGTCTTGTCGTGAAAATCGATTGTAATTGTGTCCAATGTATTGTTTGACCACCAAGTGCAAGAGGCATGAAGAATTATTCCTGGTCCATTTGCCCTTCCTTGAAAACCAACGAAACCTTTGGATTCGTGGAAGAAAGGAGGTAGTAACCATAGAAGTCTTTGCAATCTGTTTTCTTTTGGTCAGACCAGCCCGTACTAAACTGTACGATTAATCGAAGCCTCTGAATAGAGGACAAGCATGCTAGTTTGAGAAAGAGGGCGGCAACCTCAAGCATCTGCTTTGACGGCGGGAGTCCCATTGGGGGTAAGACAATGGTGACGATTTTTGGCTTGGATTGTCTTTTCCCACTGCCAAGTGATCGTATAACTTCATTCAAAAAATGAAAATCCTCATCGGACAAGTCAAAGCCTATGGAAAGCTCAGAGAGGTTGAGAAGGACTGAAGGGTTCTCGATGGTTCCAGTAAACGCGCCAGAACTTGCTAAACCAAATAAATCAGGTGAATACGATATATAGGAGAGTATGATGTACATACTAAAATGATACATCTTCTCGGATTTCTCAAATTCAACGCTTGACAAAGCCGGAAGTGGACCATTTAAGAATCCTTGAATCAGAACATTATCCCATATACGTGAAAAGGTGATCCTCCGAAGGCATGTCCAGTCAAATGGCGAGTTTGAGTGGAACAGAAGGTCGAAGATATTATGGTCAGGTATCAGTCCGATTTTGAACTCCTCCAGCATGATTTTGTGTAATATCGGAAGCCGTAAAGATGCAGTTCTAGTCCAAGATCCCATGATCCAAGCTACATCTCGACTGTTTGTATCTGAGCGCATCATGTAGGATATATCGGTTAAACTGAGTGAGCGAAGCCTCGAAAAGCAAGGACTGGATAGGAAATGCAGTAACTGACATGCGTCTCTGAACACCGTGCGATTGATGATAAGGGTATCCAGAGATGAAGTGAGCGTTCGAGTCAACGATATCAAGTTAAGCTCGAAACGCGCAAAGTCATGTCTACACAACCATAATCGCGAGAGGTGTTCGAGGTTCAGTGTATTAAATGTGATCCTTGTGAGCTCTGGTACATGGCAGCAGTCCACCTTGATCTCTCTTACGAGTGATGATAGGTGTGGTGAGGATTGCACGTTATGGATTGCATCTAGGAATGATTTCAAGTCGATGATGGGTGATTTCGGGCAAGCGGATATGGAGCGAAAGATCCAAGTACGACTTCTAGGAAGCCATCTTTTACAGACCAGAGAGCAAGAGCGTAGGTCTTGCTTAGATTTCGAGTCCGCTAGGCGATCTATAATGGTCTCAACCAATTCGGTAGGGAGAACAGTCATGATGGTCGAAGATCAAGAAGCCGCGCTTAGTCGGCGCTTATCATCTCAAACATTGACATTGTCTGCGCATGCCACCACAAAAACACAAACATCTTCGCTCTGAGCTGTACCAAATTGGACGAGCACAAGTATATCTGAATAAGTTAACTGGAGATTAATCAGTGCTTACCTGCCAGCTATCCTGAAGCGAAGGTAGATTCAGATTTCTTGCCCGCTTGGACATATTCTCACAGACGATACACAGTGACAATCCGATGTGTGTGTTGAGTTTCAACACTTTTTGAAGTCCATCTAACTTTCTACTTAGAAGGTAACATCCACATTGTTTGACTTCAAGATTTGATAATTGCCGGCTCTCTTTCAAATCATCCAATTCGCAGGAAAGCAGCCTTCATCATGCAGAGTCACTGCCACGTTCCGGAATCTTGGTCTATGTCCATCGTATGTAGCTCTGGATTGGAGAACGCTGATAGCTAGTTTGCACTCTATAGGCCTCCAAATTTCCTCCAAATTTCCTCGAGCACGACTCGGCGCCCTAAAAGACAGGAGCCATCAAATTTAACCTCCACTCCCGCCACATCCACATGATTTTGTAAGTATCTACCGTGCTAACTTTGGCTATTCTCCAGTGTAGTGCCAGGAAAATGAAAGATTGGGGATTGTGTATTTACGGGTGCTTAGAGTAGCTATAGCGGACAAATCTCGAACCGAAACCAACCATCAACGCAAAACACCAATGAGTACCTTCCCAATCGTTCCGACAGGTACACAGGCACCGCCTTGGACGGAAAAAAGAATCAAGCCCGACAACCGGCGACGGAGCACGTATAAAAGACGAATTATCAGATAATTTTTCCTCCGTGTTATCTGATAACCCCCTTCATCCAGATTTTTTCGACTCACCTCAGCTCTGGTGTTAGTCTAAAATCATGGCCTCACCAACGGATCAGCTACCGCATCTGGATAATGAGCACGAAAACAGCTCTGCCAGCGAGTACAATGAGAAGAACGGCCAAGAACAGGTTGTCGTTGTTGGGAAGGCTCAGACGGAGGGTTTGGTAAAAGTTGAGGCTGCTCAGCGTGTCTGGCACGATTAACTCTCTTTTTTGCTGAACGTTGCACTTATCACGCAGCCGCAGGGGCCCAAGATCAAAAATCGCGTTCTGGGTCGGTGTTGCGCTTATCTCGTATGTGTATTCTTTGGATGGTATGTACTCTTCCTTTTGTTCCCGTCTCTGTTTGCTCACTCATTGCCTAGGTGAAACGACCTACACGTACCAAGCTTATGCGACATCTTCGTTTAACCAACACTCCCTTCTTGGAGCTGTTTCCACTGCCCAGGCAAGTCCTTTCGTTTTATTTCCCTCCTCCGTAGCTAATCAAGATATGTATTTCAGGCCATTATCCTGGCATGCATGAAGCCCGTCGCCGCAAAGGTGGCCTTAGTCGCGTGCTGATTTAGAATATGCTAAATTCTTTCTAGATCGCGGATACTTTCGGTCGTGCGGAAGCATTCACGTTCTTGGTCTTCTTCTACTGCCTAGGCTATATACGTGAGCGTCCCATTTTATTCAATTCAAGTCTTTCTCTACCATCTCCTTCGTGCACGTTCATGTGGTATTTTCACGTCGCTTCCCGCACGACAATCTTCATCATTGTTGATGGCGCGATGTCAAACATTATCATATTTACTAATTTTATGCATTGCAGTTCTCGCCTCTTGCAGTAATATCAGCACTTACGCCGCAGGTGGAATTCTGTATTACGTAGGATACTCATGTTTAGAGATCCTTATTCAGGTTGGATACTCTCCTGCTATTCTACCATCGTTCTACTAAACAGCTGTTATGCCTTCCTTCCGCAGATTATCATCGGAGATGTAACGAACCTCCGATGGCGTTCTCTCCTCTCCTCAATGTACTCTCTTCCATTCCTGGTCAATTGGGCGGTGGCGTCCAACATTTCTGCGGACGTTCTTGCCCAATCTGGCTGGAGATGGGGTTACGGGATGTTCGCAATCATCGTCCCCGCTGCTATCGCTCCTATCACCATTACTCTTTACTGGGCGCAGAATCGGGCTAAGAAGCTCGGCGTTGTGGCTACCAACATTGCTGACGAAGTCGATGCGCCAAGGATTGTATCGGACAAGCCGTTCTTGACAAGGTTCTGGCTCTTTTTGATTGATATGGATGCACTAGGACTGCTGATCTTTGCGGCCGGATGGGCGTGCTTGCTGGTTCCGTATGTTGACTGTTTACCTTCCACGAAACAGCGCTGATCCTTTTTCTATTGCCTTGCCAGTCTCACCCTCGTGAATGGCTCATACACTACCTGGAGCAGTGGCAACGTTATTGCCATGCTTGTCTGCGGTGGTGTCATTCTTATCGCGTTTATTCCTTATGAAGCTCGATTTGCCAAAGTTCCCGTGTTTCCGCTGGCGTTCTTCAAAAACCCTACCATCCTCTTCTCAGCGTTCATTGGGTTCTTTGATTTCGTGTCGTTCTATTTGCAGTACACATACCAATACAGCTTCATTTATGTTACAAGGGATTGGACTGTCGTAAATCAAAAGTGAGTAACTAGCCTTTCTAACGTTCGATGTACGATGCGACTTTGTTTGACTACTACAGCTATTTCGCCTATACTCAAACCTTGGCTCTTACGATTTTTGGTATCCTTGCTGGATTCGTTCAGGCGTACACTCGCCGTACCAAGGTTCGTTTTTTTCCCTTCCTCAGCTCACTCGCTCCCCGTCATACTGTAAGCTGTCATGCTAACCTCCACCTCAACAGTGGCTCCTTACTATCGGTCTATGCATCCGTCTCCTGGGTGTCGGCCTTATGATCAAATCCAAGGGTGCTCATGGTACCACCGGCTTCCTCGTTATCTGTCAAGTTCTGCAAGGTCTTGGAGGAGGTATCGCTGCCTGTTCATCCCAGCTCCTTGCTCAGGGTAGCGTCAGGCACCAAGACCTCGGAACTGCGACTGCGTTCGTATTGCTATGGGCTGCTATCGGGGTCAGTGTCTTTTTACTCCGTATTTTTCTCTATCTCATACACCCGCTTGATGCAGAATGCTGTCGGTTCTGCACTCGCTGCAGCTATCTGGAGAGATTACATGCCCAAACAGCTAACACAGAACCTCAACGGACTTGTCAACTCGACGGAAATTAATGACATCTATTCTAGTATCACTACCGCAATCACTTACCGAGATGAGACTGCCATTTATGATGGAATCGTGAGTTTTGTTTCGTATGCCTGGTCCACCACTGACATCGTTCGCTCCCCGCAGATCACCTCATATGACTACACCATGAAAATCCTTCTAATTGTCGCCACGGTTATAGCTGTCATTCCTGTGATCCTGTCCTTATTCGTTAAGGATATGTATCTTTCTGACAAGTACGTATCGATGTCTTTTCATTGCAGGAGAGATTATCGTTCTTGTTACTGATTATATCTTCGATCCACATAGACACAACGACGTTGAAGATGTCGACAACAGCGGTGCTCCTACCGATGTCGAAAAAGCTTGAGTTCATGCATCGATTCTTTTTTCAAAGGGTTCATGTTGTAGAATGTGGTTTAGGCCTAGCTATGCTCACATAGACGCAGACGCAACCAAGAATAATGTTCACCTTATTCATTTACGCATTAACAATCTCTCTTCTGCCAACCTTCGATGCAAGAGCAATCCAAAAGAACGAGTTAACACCCAAATATATATATATACAAGCATATCGGTACACAGAAGATGTTACGGAGAGATTGTGTAGGTATACAATCATAATGACGAAACCAAGTCGTACATTCATGAGTATCGTGATCAAGGCTCTGCAAGTTCAACTATTGATTATATCCTCCTTCATACGCTTTTCAAGCCCTTACACCTCCGCCGCTCCTGGCAACATCTTCCCATTTTTTCCCTTCACCCTCCGCCCTGCTCACCATCCTAAGCAAATCCGTCTCCCGCTTCGATAATCGCGTCTCCATACCTAGAATCAACAGACGGATTTTATCGATATGTGCAGCGAGAGCTGCCGGATCTGTCGATGTAGCTCCTTCATCTTGAATGGGGGATGCAGTTAGTATCGCCGTCAGTGACGGATGCGGATGTGGATATAGAGGGGTTAAGAGGAGAACGAGAATAGGAACCAGAGCCTGAGCTGGAGCCCGAATCCATCGTCATCCTCGTTGCCGTAGGAGCGGTATTCGACCTCTGGTGGAAGGCAGATGACCGACCGAGGGTACCCGTATTAGTCAGAGCGGCAGCAGGAGGGATGTCCAGGGACATCTGCATGGATAAAGTTAGCGAATAGGCATCAAGGGGTGAAGTAGAAGGTAATATGATTCGAAAATAAGAGAGCAAATCAAGTCGAGGAAAAGGCAGAGGTAGTAAAGAACGGAACCGATTCTAGCACCGGTTCAACAAAGAAGTGGTGTTGCACACAGTATGGTAGCAAATGCAAAGATAATGATGAGATCACAGGAGACATGAGAAATGACCTGGAACACCGGACAAAGAGAAAGAAGAAAAGAAAGGTTCACTCACCTGCCAATTATCACCCGCCAATCTAGCCAGCTCTCTCTCAAGCATCTTTTCACGGATCTTCATTCTATAGAGGTATAACATTAGTCCACGAATGAGAAGGTAGATGCAAAGACAAAAACTCGATGATCAAGTCAACAGAGTCGTACTCACCGTTCCATTTCTGTCATACACCTCTCGTTTTCTCGCTGTGTACCTTGTAAGCAGTAGCTCCAGGTCTTTGTATTCTCGTTCTAGCGCCTGGATATGCTCAACTGGTGGTCGGAGAGTCAGTTGGGATTGAAGGAGAGAAAGGTTCGTTTTCAGCTAGAAACAAAGCAACAACTAATTAATAAAGGCATTAAGAATGGATACGGCACAAAGGGCTCACTCGGTCACATTCTCGATCCTTTTCTAGCAATTGCTTTCTCAAAACGTCTGCATCACTCTCGTCGCCTTCACGTAGGACACCCAGGTCGTCGGCATTCAGTGCCAACTGCGCGGATCCAGTGTTTGCCGTAGTAGAAAGCGACGTCCTAGAGTGGAGACGAACGGACTGCGCTCTACGCATTGGAATATTAGAATTCTAATAGATCAGTTCTGTGAGATGAGCAAGAGATAATGGGTCTTCAAGTTTCGTACCTTGTCCAAGGTCCAAGAAGGTAAATTTATCGATATCAGAGTTTGGAATTGGTTTAGAGCAAAATATGGCGGCCCTTCTAATTATGAAAGTAGCTCTTCAGCAATGCTGGTGGTCAGAAGAAAGAAGCAAACATGAGCGCTTGGGCCACCACACGGGACCGCGTGGCAAGTCGCGCGCTTTATTAGACGCTCATCGTCCGTTCAACATGAAATACTAATATCAAGCCAACAAGTACAAGATGTAAAACACCTACGCAGATGGGAATACAGAACCATTGATTCGCGATATTAATGTTGAAGGACGTGACTAGTACTTGTGACAAAAATCCCGAGATCTCATTTCCTCTGTAAGACTGTAAGTCCTTCAAGTTCTCCTTTTTCCTGGCAGTATTTTTCGATCCCTGGCAAATCTTCTATTTAGGTACATTTTCTTCCAGTTTCAAGAACTTTCAACACCGCCAAGCTGCAATTGATTCTGACAACTTCAAACCATTTTTCAACCGGTACGAATAACAAAGTGAAAGCTACCATAGATACTTGATAACATTTAGATGGATCCAGGTGGCACCTTTTCGTTTTTTCTGTCACTCGTTTGTTTTTCACTGCTGCTCGCTGCCTTGGAGCACAAAACATCCCTCCACCAAAAGACTTGCAATAGCATGGCCCTCGACGAATGACTCGCTATCAATTATCAAGAGCACCAGCCCTGCGCGATTTCGATTTCAACCCGGGTCCGGTGACAGGGCATTTCATTGCATACCATTCCGAACCTTTTTGGTCCGATTCGGCATTCAGTGTGGAAGAGAGACACATAGAAGGGGGATGATGCCTCTGTAAGGCGCTGGTAGATCAAGGCATCGACGCCTTTTAGGTATTGAGGAAGGATACTCTGTTGGCGATAGAGATGTCGTAATGGAAAGCCAACTTCGCGTAACTGGAGCTCTGAGGAAAGAGCGTCTTTCAGAGTCCCGATAAGACGATCCAGTGCTTCATCGTTGTTCTTTAGGATGGCTATTTCCGAATCATAACTATCCAGATTTGGGATAAGATGCTGGAAAGGATCTTCGTCTTCCTCATCTTCGCCTACCTCATCTTCATCAACCATATCAACATCTTCTCCCAGATAAACATTGTATTGGAGGACAATTCGAACTCCTTGAGTGACAGGGTTTACTTTGTGCTCGATATCGGTATAGAAAGCTACAGCCTCGAGCCCTGGTTGTCTTCCGGGACCTTTGTTCAC
>ML769475.1:83786-219161 GCA_009733575.1 Gymnopus androsaceus JB14 | reverse complement strand
ATTTGACCTGCGAGTTGGCCTATATCTTGCCTGTGGCAACTTGCCCAAGCTGATCAATCCCAGCTTTGGGCTACTCCCCTACTGGGATCTGATCAGCTGGCTGCTACAGGTGCAGGTTCACCATCATCCTCGTCTGCGAAATTGTCCTCATTAGGAGGTTGTCTTTTCGACATTTTTCCTCCATAGGCTCGGCGAGATAAACCATCAGCGAGATTGTTTTCTTTCCCTTTAACATGGACTAGATCGAAATGGTACTTGCATATTCCTCGATCCAGCGATTAATGGTAGCATTGGGTCCACAGCTCGGGTTGTCTAGCATACCCTTGATGTATTTAGCATCTGTACAAACTGTTAACCGCCTGCACCCATAGAGTTGATAGTAGCTTGCTTGTAAAGCAATCTTTAATCCGTATAGTTCACGTTTAGACTGCAAGAAACGAGCTCTCTTTCATTGAGAGTGCTTGACCCAAAGTAACAGAAGTAGACTTTTGTCTCATCATTAGGGTCAACTTGATAGATATACCATCCTGACTGCCATGTACAGACGTGTCCACTACGAGATAAACATCCCAATCATAGTTAATAGGTCTTAAACATGGAGCATTTTTGATACCTTCTTTTATGAGGTCCATTGCCATATCGTGTTCAATTCCCCATTCCCATGGATCGTTTCCAGTTAATCGCGTCAAAGGTGCTGCTAGCTTAGCAAAATTCTTTATGAACATGCGTAGCTGACTTGCAGTTCCGAGGAATGCCCTAACATCAGATTTGCTTTTACATCTCGGCCACGTTAGAATAGTCTCGACCTGACTCTCCTCGGGCAATCTTCCCTCGTAAGAGCATCTGTGACCAACTGCAGTTGTTTCTTTACAGCACAAAAATGCTTTTGGTCCAGAAAAGGTTCCACCAACGTATTTGAACCTTTGGATAATCCTATTCACGTTCAAAGCATGTTCCCGAACAAACCGTCGAATCCTTGGATTCTCTGGTATAGTCTAATAGCCACCTCCTGGTAATTCATACCTAGTAGCTGGACCTCGGATAGGAACATCATTGAGATATGGTCTGGTAACTCCAGTCACAATCTTGTTTCGTGTATATATAAGTCATGTCATCGTGGAAGATGGGTACAGAATTTGTCCAACCCATTGGTAGTTTTACCAATCGGTACGTTCCGAATGGTGTCTGGAACGCAGTGTAGTCTTGCGACAACATGTGCAAATCCCATTCATCATAACCAACCAACACGTCCAGGGTACCACCACATGCTCTTCCTGCAAAAGGTCTTGCGATGTCCGTGGTGACTGGGGGCACTCCTGAAAATTGGATAGTGATTTTGTTAAGAGGTTCGAGACTGTGTACAATTCGTAAACTTTTCCCGTCTTTCTTAGTGACACAAAACCACTTGGTTTGATAAGACGACGTCAAAGGCTCATATACCCCCGCATCAATTTTGTCTTTGAGAATATGACACACTTCTTCGAAAATTCCTGGTGGAATCGGAATGTTTTTCTTGACATAGGGTTCATGAGGGATTACAGGCATTTTAACCGGTGGAAAGTACTCGTGTTTTAACGATCCTCCTTCCTCGGCACACCATGCAAAACCTGACTCCTGATCCATCATTATATTGTGAAACAAGGCTAACTCCTCTTCCCAGAGGAATCCCTCGTTATGATTTTTGTCAAAAATTTCCTTCCTTTCCTGCGTGAACTTTCCAGTGGGAACAAATGGTCAAGGATGAGTAGGAAGCTCCGGTAAATCCTTAAGTGGACCTCCTTTGATATCCCTGTGCACTCTGTATTCCTCGGGCAATTCAGTTTTAACTGGTCGGACTTTTATCGCGACAGGTTTATATTTTCTTGCCCCAAAGACTCAGAACACATTATAGTGCTTATTTCCTTTTTCATCAATAACTCTAAGACTGTTTGATTGACGAGCAAGGATCCTTTTGCTAAACCGCCTTCATCCTCTTCTAAGACTTCGATTTCACCCAGAGCCATATCAGTAATGTCGATCCACTGGGCTGCTAGAGGCATAGTTGCATCGGGCAGATCAGTGAACCTATCCTTCCTCAATGAAACATCATCTGGGTTGGGTACTTCGTAAAGGAACTGACTGGCTTTCTGAATCGGAACTTGAGAGTTGCGGTTCTTCCTAATCATCAGCTTTTTCAACTGAGGAGAGAGTTCAAACATCTCGCCAGTCGTGACTGAGATTGGGTTGAAAGAATCCGATCAGCAACCTCCTCAACCAAACCAGGTCAGTAATTAGGGCTCTGCAGCTTATATGCTGGGCCGTCATTTTTCTTTAAGGTTTGATTCGGTGGTTTACTGGGATTCGTACTTTGTCGCGGGGCAGGGAGCACACCTTTAGGTAAGTCCCTCGGAATAGGAGTAACTGTAAGTGGTTTTATACTGTCGAAGGGTCTAGTAGCTGGTTGCGCAGCCTTTTCAACTTGTTCCTTCGATGGTACCGCGGTGCCAGGTGTTGAAACCTCTGCCTCGCTTTCATCTTCAGAGTCACTTGGAGAAGTCTCAAAGCGTACTTGCTTCGGTGCCACTTTAGTCTTTTCTTTTCTCGTTGCCTCACTTGATTTTTCCTTAGCGTCAAGATCGAAAGGCTTGTATACCTCTCGATTAAAATTTTTGGGTTTTGGAATAACAACTTCCATTTTACGAGATGTGGGTTTTATTTGCGTAGTCGTGCCCTCCGGTTTCTTACCCATCCTACTAGGTTTTTCCCGTTCGGTGGAAACCTTCATCGAGCTTAGTAGTTTTTCGACCAAGCGTCAGCCGCATCTTTCCCAATCATTTTATCATTCTCTTCACTCTCGGATTTGTTCAGGAAGAAATTAAACAGGTGCTTACTGAAGGCGTCCAGGTTAACGCCTTGAGAACCTTCAGCAGGCTCCTGATAAAATACTTCCTCGGGAAGCGGATTGTCTGGTTCTTCAAAGAAGTAACTAGACTGGTCTTCGACCATCCACCCTCTCTGTCTGGCGATTTGAAGGACTTTGTCCTTCCGCGACATTTCGTCGTCGTCCCGAGGCATATATCCTCCATCCTTGAGCATCATCTGATTCGTGCCATCTTTCATGACTAGAATTCCCTTGGACTTTAGATCTTCAATGCTCGGACACGTCCTGACTCCATGCCCCTTTTCTCGACAGAAGTAACACATCATGTCTCCAATAGCCGTAGACTTAGCCGGAGTAAACGATGATGGTTTGCTAGTTGGCCGCGGTAAGTAAGAGCTAGACGAGGATTGCTGTGGGTAGGAGGGCGCCCGTGATGAACTGGGTGCTCCTCTAGCTATCGACTCGACGCTATTTTTTAACGCTGCCAGAGATTGCTCGATCGCGGAGAGCTTTTGATCATGGTGTTTTATTTCCACGTCGTGACGATCCTTCGAAAGAGAGACTTTCCTCCCCCATTCATCGTCAGGTTCTCCTTTGACCTTTGCATTCCCTGTGACTACGTCAGGGTTGTACACCGTGGCCGCGACAGCAGGTTCGCTTGTCGAGATCAACGACGTAGAATAACCCTTCCACAATCTTGCTTGTTTTTCGGCAGATTCAATGATTTCCTTCAAAGTGAAAGGATCATCTTCTCTTCGATCAACCTTATTCTTCGGATCTACTTCAGCTTTGTCGAGAATAGTATTCACGAAAGAACCATCGAACGCCGTGAGGAACCATCGTACTGCCTCGTTATTCGAGAGTACAGGCTGAGGTCCACTCATGAGTTTATTTGCTTCGATACTGAAAGCCCTTATGAACTTCTGGATCTTCTGCAACTCGTTCCTATATATGGTTCCAACACTCTTTACTAACTTCTCGATTCTCTGTTTCGATCCTATTTCTTCACTCGCAGTCTCAGGGTAGCCTTTCTTCAACATTTGTTGGAAGTCTTCCCATGTAGTCGTTGCACTAGTCACGATCGGATTGTCCTTCCATTCGAGCTGTGTCGCGTATGACATCCAACTCACAGCAAGGAACTTTTTAGCAGTATCCTCCGTGATTTTATTCAACGCAAAGAGTGCTTCACAAGCGGCTAGCCATGCCAACAAATTCTCGGGTTTATCACCGTTGAACTCGGGCGGGGCCTTTTTATGAATACTTGGGAGCTTGTCATTTTGAAGTTCAAGCACGGCTCCCGGCGTGAGCTGAACTTTAATGTTACTGATTGTCGTAGGTATAGACATTCTTGTAGCTTGAGGGGTTTGAGTTTGTCTTTGTGGGACTTGCTCGGTGGGTCTTGTCTCGATGATAGGTGTCTGAAACTCTTCGTCGTCTGACGATTCGTCTGATAATCTATTCCGAGATGAATTCCCTTTTGGTGAACGCAGGGGCTCGACTCGTAGATGATTCTGCTCGGCTAGCAAGAACTTCCTCTATAGTCACTAAGGATGGGCTGTTACGCTCTTCCTCGGGTACAGGTGAAGGTCTAGTTGACGGCAAAGTTCTAGTTGAACGAGGAGCTCGCGGTGCTACTCTCGCTGTAGTTCTGTCCTCGGGCGTCTGCGGATAGGGTGGCTGTGGGTACAAAGGATACCTTTGGACTTCCTTTTCAGTAGCGCGTCGGGATTTTCTATCGGCGGTAGTGGCTGTTCGCTAGGAGTTGCGTGTACTTCTACCAGCTGGTGGATTATGCGATGAGCCAGAAATTTTGACTGCAACGGCGAATCCTTTTTAGCGCACTGACTGAACAACAGTTACTTGTGCTTAATAATTTTTCAATCAAAAGTAGCTCCCTCGCGGTGGGCTCCAGATGATGAGTTAGATTTGTGCTGGGTATGAAAACCAACCAAACAACAATCACCCCAATCAGATACAATCTAAAAGGTTTAATTTAATGCGAGGAAGGAGGTTGTCAAAGGTTCCCTCGACTACTAATTGATTCAAAGAGAAAAGCACTTGACAGTTGACACAGATAGTGCGCGATGAACAAGGTTTTATATTTGGAGGGAGGTTTTGAAAAGCCAACTAATGTACGACAACGCGCTGAACTAATCGAGGGGAAAGCAAACACCAAAGCACGGGTCAAGTACACCGACTCAACAAACAACTTTGCGTATCCTAACAAGCTTATATGACCGCCGCGCAAGTCACTCAAGTAGGCGTTTTTAACACACTCAGCGAAGAGCAGGCAAGGGGTAGAATCTGTTGGTAAAGCTAGGTAACACTCCGAGAAGCTTCCTCCCTAAAACTAGACCAAGCCGACACTTGGGTCCAAGACCTTTCCTAATCAATAACGGGCTTGTCGAGGTGTGCACGTTAGGCTCCACCTGCGGTCCTAAGACTGATGTGACCTCTCTTCGAGATGAAAACCAGGAATGCTCGACTTAATAGCTGGGAAGTAGAATGAACAGCCTCAGTATTATCGAGGTTACAAGAAGGCCACCCGTTTCAAAGGTTGTAGAGGACGATGCAGATGCGTCTGAGCGTGTACAAATCACTACAGGTCCTAAGATAGAACTGCGTTTCAGGTATCAAGTCTAACTTGTCATTCCGAGATAGAATAGCTACCCTTATATACTGAGCGAGATATATGAAAATAGGAAAATGAGATAAACTGAGCGAGATAGGATGAAACAGAGTAAGTAAAATAGAAAAGATAAATAATGTCCATATATGCGTGTATACTATGGTTTTGCCTCGACGTTTTCCTGCCTCGTTCGTTTGTCTTCCTCGATTGGGTCGACTTTTGGGTTTTTGGTCCGAATTGACTCAAGTCATTTGCCTTTTTACAAGGCTCGCCAGTTCCTTTAGCAGAACAGCCCTCGGAAGTATTTCTATGTTTTTCCTTGTCAATGGGAGACTGGTTATTATCCCTAGTTCCGCGCGGTCTCGAGTCTAGATGCCTGGTAGCATATGGATCTTGGTAAAACGCTGAGGCTCGGATAGAAACACTCCTTGGTCCTTCCGTGCTCTAGAAGTAGCTACAGCAAGTGGGTCATGTGGCCGCGTTGGACTGCCACGGCTATCTGCCTGGGTGCTTTCCAGCGAGCGTCAACTTTGAGGGCACCTGTTAGGGTACTTCCTCATCTTGGTCCACCTTGCTTCGTTTAATAAACTTGAGTGTCGTTTAGACTCCTCGGTGAGCTGATTGCAGAAGCAATGCCTCGTTAAGACTTCAATCCCTTGGGTATATCCTTTGATGACCTAGCCTAGTATAACTGGTATGTGGGCTCGTTTATCTGCCTCGGTCAGCAACTTGTTATCCAGCAAGCTTGCCTCGCTACACCATACCGCGCATAGGACTTTGATCGAGGCGCATTCACAAAGTTAAGTATGGTACCATTGCGCGTACCGTTACTCTGCAACCTCTTGGGTAGAATAGGTCCTTGGTAGATTTTAACTATCAGCTCGGGCTCACTATAGTTCTCTTATTGACCATGTTTTGTTACTAACAGAACCTAGGATTATTGGTTCTGCGCAGTTCTAGCCTTAGCCGAAAAATTGGCGTATCATTGATGAGCTGGCTTGTTCCAATGCAATGGATCATTGTCGAGTTACTGGTGGTGGTGCTTGTTCTGATGATTTTATCTCCTGTCAAGTTCATAGTGGTGGAGGATTTGGCCTGGGTGGCATGAACAAGAGTTACGGCAATATGATGCATCAATGGTTAAGGCCGGGGTCCATAACCTATTAGAGTTGTGTTCCTAAATAGGAATTAGCAGCAGTAAGTCCACACAGGACTTAGTAGTAGGATCACACAGATTGATGGGGGATGACAGTGGTATTACAGGGTATGGTACCTAAGCTTATATACAGTCCTAAGTACAAATGATATATCGGGCAGGTGGCTACTGCGTGAATACTTGTGGCTACTGTCCATACAGTAAAGTGGGTACTATGAGAGAGCAAGTGGATACAGCGAGAGACTGAGTGGATTCTGCGAGACAATAACAGTGGAGTGCATGGGATGGTGATACAAACAAGTGGAGACTACAAGAAAGTGTTCCGTGTATAGTTCAATAAGATATATTTACCTTTGATATTCCAACACCCCTTCCCCCCCCCCAATCATGATAAGGGTGCTTAAATTTCTACATACCGGTTGCCACCAACTAGGGAAGAGGAAAGTATCAACAGTGAGCAAAGGAACAAGGATATTACATACTAATTTCTGGGGAACAAATAACAAGATATTAGTAGTGAGCAAGCAATAAAGCATACTACATACTATCTAGGCAATAGAAAGACAAAGTTGTTGGAAATACCTGGCCGCTGGTTGTCCGGCCGCTCCGCACATCGCATATACCTCCTATTCCTTCAGTATATAATACATGTAGTTACACTCAATCAAGTAATCTTACTTCCCTTTTCCCCCCATCGATTCCCTCCCCATTGAGTCCTACCGTGCCATCTCGTTACCTAACAGATTATGAGACTGGGCCTCTAGAGCTACCACCCATCACTGTTGTTACTCACTCTCTTCTTACTCCTATTCGTTGCTGCCACTGGGGCCAAAGCCAGTACTCGTTACCGTTGCGTTGACTGCCACTGGGGCCGAAGCCAGTACCTGCCCAAGTGAGGCCAAAGTCACTTATCATTGATTGCCAAACCAAACCCAATCTGCCGTACTCGAAAGCCGTGTCTGCACCGTATCTGAAAGCGCCCGTGTCCTCCCCGATTTGCCGGTTCCAGTGGGAGCCTCGTTTGACTGTACCACCGTTGCTATTCGATTCGCCATGTCCAACCCTCATATAATTGTTTTGAAGGACAATCAGGGAGAAGACCTATTTGGGAATTGGCTGATCCAGAGAAGAGCCGAGTTGAGAAGGAAAGAAGTTCTTGGGTTCATCGAGAGGTGGACCAAGGAAAGTGCTGGACTAGATGTGGATTTGATTGGAGTAGAGAAGGAACCCAAACCAACCTCGGGAAGGAATGAAAAGGTGTGGAAGGCTTGGAAGATGAAGAGAGACCTCGCGGCATCAATTATTGTTGAAAGCCTAGATGCCGACCAGTATGTGCACATCAAGGGTATTGACAATGACCCTCTTGCCATGGTGGAGAAACTTCGGAACTACCACATTGTGAAAGGACTTGGCTCGCTTACATCAATCTATTGGAAGATGATGCACACTCGGAAGAAGGACTATGTCACAATTGAAACGCACATCAAAACCATCCGCCAACATGGAGACCTCCTCGAAAGCCTCAGTGAGATGATCTCACCCACTCTGGTCATTGCTTGCATTCTGTCATCCCTTCCTCCATCATATAAACCTGTCATCACCTTGCTCGATGGAGATCCCCAGTCAGGGGACATCACTTATGTTACTGCCCGCCTGCAGAACTTTGTCGATGCCGATTCCAGCTCAGATGATGAAGATACTCTGAACAGTGCTGCCGCATTAGCTACACGCACACCCCGCAATTATCCCCGTCACCCACTCGCCGATATTACATGTTTCAAATGCGGAAAACGCGGTCACTACCAGTCCTCCTGCCCTGAGAATCAAGTTCTCGCTGGTGCTGCTTTGACACCTATCAATACCCACGTCCTTTCGGCAGAGATGCCATTCAGTGCAAATGAGTTGCTACCATTTTAGAAATTCAGTGGGAGCTGGCTTGTATGTTTATTTTATTTTTGTTTATTATTGCCTTTCGGTTATGATTGCTACGCGACCGTACAAGTGGGAGTGTTGGAAATACCTGGCTGCTGGTTGTCCGGCCGCTCCGCACGTCGCATATACCTCCTATTCCTTCAGTATATAATACATGTAGTTACACTCAATCAAGTAATCTTACTTCCCTTTTCCCCCCATTGATTCCCTCCCCATTGAGTCCTACCGGGGTTGTACCGACCGTGCTATCTCGTTACCTAACAAAAGTATCAGCAGTGAGTAGGAAATATAGTGTATTACATACTACCAACTATGGAGCAAAAAAAAACAATGTACTATTAGTAGCAAGCAAGTCATAGAAAGTATTACATACCAGCTACTAGGGTCCAGAAAGACAAAGTATCAGCAGTGAGCAAGAAGTAAAACATATGATATACCTATATCTAGGGAACAAAAGAACAATGTATTAGTAGCAAGTAATTAATAAAGCATATTACATACCATCAACTAGGGAAGAGGGAAAACAAAGTATCAGCAATGAGCAAGGAACAAGGATATTACATACGGGCATCTGGGGAACAAATAACAAGGTATCAGTAGTGAGCAAGTAATAAAGCATATTGCATACTATCTAGGGAATAGAAAGACAAAGTATCAGTGGTGAGCAGGAAATATAGCATATTACATACCAGAAACTATGGAGCAAAAACAAACAATAGTCTATTATTGATAGCAAGCAAGTTATAGAAAGTGTTACATACCAGATCCTAGAGTCCAGAAAGACAAAGCATCAGCAGTGAGCAAGAACTAAAGCATATGACATACCAGCAGCTGGAAGCAAAAGAATAATGTATCAGTAGTGAGTAATTGATAAAGCATATTACATACTACGAACTGGGGAAGAGGAAAAACAAAGTATCAGCAATGAGCAAGAAACAAGGATATTACATATGGGCATCTGGGGAACAAATGACAAGGTATCAGTAGTGAGCAAGTAATAAAGCATATTGCATACCATCTAGGGAATAAGTAGAAAGACAAAGTATCAGCATTGAGCAGGAAATATGGCATATTACATACCAATAGCTGGGGAGCAAAAAAAAACCAATGTATTAGCAGCAGGCAATTAATAAAGAATATTACATACCTTTGCCTAGGGAATAGGAAGACAAAGTATTAGCAGCAAGCAAGAAATAAAATATATTACACACTAGTGGCTGGGTAGTGAAACAAACAACATATTAGTAGCGAGCAAGTATTTAATAAAGCATAGTACATACCATCTAGGGAATAGAAAGACAAAGTATGAGCAGCAATCCTGGTTGAAGAATAAAGTGTATCACATACCAATCTCTGGTAAGCAAAAACAACAAATTAGTAGCAAGCAAAAATGTAATATAGCATATTGCATACCTTCTAGTAGGGAATAAGAAGACAAAGTATCAGCAGCAACCAAGAAATAAAGCATATTACATACCGCTGACTGGGGAGCAAAATCAATACATAGTAAGCAATTAATAAAACATATTACATACCACCATCTAGGGAGTAGGAAGAATATCAGCAGTGAGCAAGAAATAAAGCATATTACATACCGAAAACTGGGGAGCAAAATCAGTACATTAGTAGTGTGCAATTAATAAAACATGTTACATACCACTGTCTACTAAGACAAAGTATCAGCAGCATCAACCAAGTAATAAAATGTATTAGTACATATCACCATCGAGTTCATATCCGTGATATGATCTCTCGTGTGGATGAGAACAAACGCCGAGAACTCAGGCGTTTCGAGAAGGAATATGGTCATACCATTAAGGAGTATGATTTTAAACCTGGCCAGCTAGTTCAAGTAAGGAACACTATGATTGAGAAGTCTCTTAATCGTAAACTGCAGCCGAGGTATAAAGGACCACTTGTGGTGATTCGTCGAACGCGCGGAGGATCTTACATCCTTGCCGAGATGAATGGAGCAGTCCTAAAAGAGAAAGTAGGCGCCTTCAGGGTGCTACCACATCACGCTCAATACGAACCTATTGAACTCCCGCGGAACATTCATGACCTTATTGACCTCACACCGAGGCAACTGGACCACATGATGGAAAGTGAGGAAGTGGGTAGAGATTTGGCATTTGACGCTATTCCGAACTTAAAGGAACCTGTGGACGATGAGTATGATCTAGACATCAATGACTTAAGTGAAGATTTCGTAGAACGAGATTCTGACCAGTCGGAAGATGAGGATGAGGAAGCAAGTCACAATGCTCCGAACTCTACGGACAGGGATGTAGTAAATAGCTACTAGTCCTCCAGAGAATGCTGAAGGGTGAGCAGTGGGTAAATAACTACTACCTCCATCTTGTGTGGAGGAGTAGATAAGTACTACTACCCCAGACAAGACAAAGCTTAAGGAGTTAGTAGTAATTATCTACCAGCCCAGACGAGACAGAGTGATGGGAGGGGTAGTAGATATTTACTACTTCCCAGATGAGATGAAGCTTAGGGAGGTGTGGTAATTATCTACTGCCCCAGACAAGACAGAGTGACGGGAGGGGTAGTAGATATTTACTACTTCTTGGCAAACAAAATGAAGCTCAGGGAGGTCTCGCAGGAGGAGTAGTAGATATTTACTACTTCCTCTTCAAGATGGAGTTGAGGAGGTAGTAATTAATTACTACCCAAAGTAATAGTCCCAGATGAGACAAAGGGACATAGTAAATAACTGCTACCCCCCTAGAAGGAGGGAGGTAGTAGTTAATCACTACTCCCCACATGGAGCGCAGAGGAGTGACAGGAGGGGTAGTAGATATATACTACTTCCCAGATGAGAGTTATCACTACCTTGAAAGAGAACTCAAGGTATGGGGGTGAATATTTACCAGCTTGAAGGGAGCAGATTACTCAAGTGTTTTCACAGGTTATGGTTCCTGACAACCAGCGTATGTATTACATTTGTTCTGCATAACTACTTTATTGACATATGGTTCATCTGCTATCTGTTGATTTGAATCAGGTTTCCCAGAAGAGCTCCTAGGGTCCAGAAAGACAAAGCATCAGCAGTGAGCAAGAAGTAAAACATATGATATACCTAAAGCTGGGAAGCAAAATAACAATGTATTAGTAGTCAGTACTATTAATAGAGGATATTACATACCACCTAGGAAAGAAGAAGACAAAGTATCAGTGTTGAACAATGAGCAAGAAACAAGGATATTACATACCAGCATCTGAGGAACAAATAGTAAGATATTAGTAGTGAGCAAGCAATAAGTATCAGCAGCAACCAAGAAATAAAGCATATTACATACCGTTGCTGGCTAGGGAGCAAAATCAGTACATTAGTAGTGCGCAATTAATAAAACATGTTACATACCACTGTCTACTAAGACAAAGTATCAGCAGCATCAACCAAGTAATAGAACGTATTAGTACATACCACCAGTTTCTATGTAGAGAGAGAGAAAAATAAGTTATTAGCGACAAAGGGTCGTAACTGAACAGAGAAAGAAACATACGGGGAAGAGGGCTGGCTGAAGCGAATGCAATCGCGAAACCTGCGATAATGAGGGAGATAAATTTGAGCTGCATGATCAATGGAACGTAGTAGATAACGAGGTGCTGAGTAGATTGAGCTGGGGAGAATCGTCGAAGCGAACTCACAGTTAAAAGGCCATTATATATACTCATTTTACTTCCCGAAACGCGTCTCGGGGTTGAAGGGTGCAATCTTTCCGCAGCCAGTCGTAGGCAAAGCGAAATTGAAGCGAAGTGTGGCCTTCACTAGCAGGATTCCGTAGCATGTCCAGCCACAATCGGAATGAGCTTTCAAAGTCACTTTGACTTGCTTGTTGCCCCTATGTGACATTCACGATGTTACATTGGATGTGCCTGCCTCGATGTATCCGATTCCTACGCCAGTAGATCTTCAATTTCAAGCTAACGAAGTATGTGTCCTATGAAAATCTTATCCGGGAATAACAGGATCGGAAAATTCCGACTTGCTCGCTTCCTCTTGCACTGGCAGTTGCATTGGCGCTACTTACAAGATTACATAAGTCAGTCTGCCCGTTAATGTGTCCAATCCAATACGCCAATGCAAACCAATTATAGGTCAGATCGGATAGATCAAGTAGGAAAGCAAAGAACGCCAAGGAATGAACCCCAGGCCTTTCCAAACAAAAAGCATACACTAATCTGTGCATCTGAGTCTTGGTCAACAGACGGCGCCAGGTTCAGCAGATTAAGTAGTAGCTTCGAAGTGCAGCCAGCGTTCAGAATGTTGAAGCCCTTGCACCACCCAGTGTTACCCATATGATTTTGAGATGGGCAATGGGGAACGGACTGACGAAAAAAGAATGAAAGATGACAGAAGAGAAACATCGAGATCGAAACGTGCCATAAATCGGTTGCATACTTGCCAAGGTCTCCTGAAAGTCCGAGTCGTATTGTGTACAGCACATACCATCTTTCAGTTTATCTCTAGCGAATTTCATGTCCGATTCAGACCTTCGTTTCCGACTCAGATGATTATGATCAAAAAAGAACTAGGCTGAACCAAACCTGAATCAACCACGAACCAATTTGGATTCGCATTCATCTAGCCACAATTGGAGTGAGCTTTCAAAGTCACTTTGACTTGCTGGTTGAGACCCCTATACAACCCCTATGTGACATAAAAAGTTACATTGGATGTGCTCGCCGCCTCGATGTATCCGATTCCTACGCCGGTAGATCTTCAATTAGAGTCAAGCTAACGAAGTATGTCTCCTGGGGAATCTCCTATGAAAATCTTATCCGCGAATGACAGGATCGAAAGATTCCGTCGCTTCCTCTTGCAGTTGCATTGGCCCTACTTACATGATTAAATGAGTCAATCTGCCTGTCAATGTGTCCAATCCCAATACGCCAATGGAAACTAATTATAGGTCATACCGGATAGATCAAGTAAGAAAGCAAAGAACGCCAAGGAATGAACCCCAAGCCTTTCCAAAAAAAAGGACGCAACAATCTCAATCTGTGCATCCGATTCTCAATTAACAGATTAAGTAGTAGCTTCAAAGTGCAGCCAGCGTTCAGAACGTCGAAGCGCTTACGCCGCTCAATGTTACCCATATAATTTTGAGATGACCAATGGGGAACGCACGGACGAAAAAAGAATGAAAGATGATAGAAGAGAAACATCGGGATTGAAACGTGCCATAAATCGGTTGCATACTTGCCAAGGTCTCCTGAAAGTCCGAGTCGTATTGTGTCTGTACACATACCCATACCTGCACAACAGAACAACAACAGTATCGCTCTTGGCTGGAATGAAACCAAGCATAAAGACATTTTTGCTGCCACAATTGTAGCACTCTGGGGTTGTTTCTCCGAGAGGACTTTCCGCGTGTAGAATTACCTCCTTATGCTTTGCGCGAACAAGATGATTCACGATGTGCGAAGCAGAAGTGTTTCCTCGCGAGTTGCAGAACCAAATGACGAACATTAATGCATTAAGGCTGTCAACTACTACGAGACTCACAAAGGCGACAACAATGCTACCATGGCTGCGATGAACATGGATTATATTGCGTATGTTCCGTTCTAATTCCCTAACTCTTCGTATCTAATAAGTTGCTTAGTGGAAGCACTGTCCCCAACCAACCCGCCGGAATTTTCTGGTCCGTCGTGGCCAGTCGTTTGATCATCTTTCAGACTGTCATTCTTATCTGTATGTGTTGAGGTTTCCCTTTGCCTTGTTCTAATCGTTCTTGTAGTATCCGAGTGCAGCTGGCCAATGTCCTTCTTTGACCACTTCTTCCCGGTTCTTGGATCTGGCTTTGGCACTGGCGCGTTGGGTATCTTCCAGTGCTTGTACGTTGCCTTCCACGCACAGTTTAATTTTTTCTGACTGTTTTCCTGTAGGATCGGCGCCCAGATTTTGTCTCATCACGTCGACGAGTTCACGCTCGTTTCCGCCTTCTTCCTCTTTAGCCTGGGCTGTTTGAACATGCTCATTGGCCTCATCTTCCGTGAATCCGCCAAAACCAAACGTTCCATCACCTCATGGCGTTCGGAATCCAAGGCCGTCCTCCCTACTATCCACGACCCTCGCCCAGTCTTTGTCAACGCATCACCTGCGTTCATACACAACACCTATAGTGGAAACAATGAGAAGCCCAAGTTGGCTTCAGAGTTTGGATCCATCAGGAGCACCGACAAGTCAAGCTATGGGTTCGGGCGACAGGGTGAGAAGGCTGCTGGGCTCCGGGGATTCATTCTCCAAAGGCCAAAAGAGTCTCTCCCTCGATATGCTACTCCCCCTCCTCCACATTCGCCTCCAACTGTCCCCGTTGCTCTTAGTAGGAACCGGTCAATGACTTCTAGCTTTGCTTCTCCCGAGCCTACACGGGAATCTGTGCAAAGTGCTTCTCAGTATGATGAGGAGGATGAGGAAGCAGAGGAGGAGGAATATGATGAAGATGAAGAAGCCATCCACCACGCTCCTGTGTTCAAGTCCAGTTGTACTGCGTTGTAAAAGCCAGGTTGCTTTTTGACTGACAGTGTGTCGGAAAAAGTCGTTTTGTGTTGGAATTTGATAAATTCAGTTTTGCAAGCTGGATTCGGCAACTCTACAGAAGTATCATTATCACTGACATCACTCATTCTAACTATGGATTATTTACCCTTAGTACCCACTATGGTGTAATCTCTTGCAACGATGTGATATCATTACTTCTCATGATATCCACTTATGATACTTGATACTTATGACATATGAACTCTTAACAAGTATATAAACAAGTAGTACTTCAGTATGTACTTCACTCGTTTGCCTCTGGGCCCAAGAGAGGTCAAACGTTCAATCATAACTCTTTTACTGCCTATGCTTTAAATTGTTTATTCCCACATTTTGCCTGATCAGGTCTGACGCAACCTGACCGAGTGATCAGGTTTGGTCAAGTTAGGCTGGAACGGAGATCAGGTCTCATCAGGCTGGATCAGTGCTGGTCAGTGAACACCCTTAGGTACTATAATTCTGTGTATCATATACAGTTGTATTAGGTGGAATTTAACAAAATTATGATAACTAGGATGCTGGAGCTGAGTCTGGGGCAGATGGGCAGCAACGCGGCACAAATCTGAGGTCTAAATCCAGCAGTGTCGATGGTGAAGAGTGGTGAAGATGATGACAAGGCGGGGTCAGTAAAACCAGCATATGTCAAATCTCCCATACTGTACATACACTTAGTTCTATCGAGATTTCCGGTCACGTCTGGTAGAAGCTGGTGCGATGTTGTCAAGCTTCATCAGGACTGATCAGCCAAAATTTGAATGGTTATATATTCGGTATACATACCTATACAGTCAAACCTCTCTTAACGCATACCTCCATAAAGGCATAACCTCTCATATGTCATACATTTTCTTAAAGACCGGGTTGGTTTGTGGGTAAATAGGTCCAATAAGGCATAACCCTCCAATAAGGCATAACTCATACAATTTTTGGGGGGACCTGAGTCGCATAATGCATACTTTTTGGGGGAGATGTGTCCGCCCAATTTAATCACTTGATATTCATCAGCTTGGCATTATTTCTATGAATTTACTTCGAATTTTCTCGAATTTTCTAGCTGAATCTAAGCCAAATTGTCTCAAATTTCTAGCCCTGAGCACTGGATAAGTCATACACTCATCATGGTTCCAAATCCGTTGGACGTCCTGAAGAAAGGACTTGCCAAAATCCAAAGTGAAGTGGCAGAAAGGCGTCAGAGAGTTGAAGCCAAGCTCAAAAGGAGGGAAGCGGTAACGGAGGAAGAGGAGAACTGGCTTGACACTGTGGCAAATACAATGAATGAGGAGCAAGTGATTGACGAGCTTGAGCAAGCCTCCAACTATGAACGAGGATTGGGAAGGCTTGATGAAATCAAAAGGGACATGGTCAATTGTCTTACTGCTGCCGCTGGGAAAGGAACTGTGTCTAAAAAACGAAAGCATACGTAGGTTTTTTTTGAATTGATTCCACAGAATTGCACCGAAACACCTGAAATAGGGCCTGAAAAGAAGGAGATTGATCAACCTGCCAAAGCACAAAAGAACTCAAAGTCCGATCCCGCACCTGTTTTCACTCACAAGGAGAATGCAACCATAGCTCAGCGCATCGAAATTCTTGATTGGTATCATGCCAATGGCAAAAACCAGTCAAAGACAGCAAAACACTTCGATCCTAAATACCCGCTAGATGCTCTTCAAATGACAGGTGCTCTGCAGAAAGGTAACCGGATGACCATCGAGTCATTGCTGAACCCTGATTCTGAACGGAGCATGCTGGATGACAGCACAGACCAGGCTATCTTTGAGGCCGTCATGCATTCACGAGAAGCACATGAAAACAGCGAGATTTATGGCAGTGATGATGACAAGGATGATGATGCATTTTTAAGTGCTTTTCCAAGCCGCCGTGAGGCTCTCGAAGCTGCTGCGACCATGCAGAAATTCATTTCTGAGATGGATGATCCTTTTGCAAGGAAGCTTGAGAGTCTCTTGGAAATTTTCGGACGTGAAACGCAATTTGAAGCAACTTGTTCAATGGTAAATGCGTCAATTACAGATTTCTTCCATAAAAAATAGTATACATGTGTTATTATATCATACAAATGTTGTCGTACTACACTTAGAATGCAAAAAGAACAGTTTGGTGGTGGTTTTTACCCGAAAAAAAGGGAGTCTCTCTATATGCATAACCTCTAATAATGCATACCTTTAGGCCATGACAAAGGGGTATGCGTTAAGAGAGGTTCGACTGTAATATTATAGACAACATGACGCAGTTGGAGCTCGCACTAGTCTGGTTGCTTGAGCGGCAAAGGACTTGGATTCGAACCGCGGATGTTACAACTAATGTTAGCATGCTATACTACACTACTATAGACTAATGTACTATAGCTTTAAGTACATAGATGTAAATAACTATACTATACCCAACTTAATGAAGAATAATACTAGTATGAAGTGCGACGGGGCTACTATGTAGTGCGTAGTATCAATGAAGTTGAAGTATTCTTTGTTTTATATCTTGATTCTCACTAATCACTACTGATCACTGCTGACCACCCTGATCAGCCTGATCAGTGTCCGTCAGGCTGGTCAGTACTGATAGAGGTTATATGTGAATTTATCACATTGATCAGGCTGATCAGTATGGGTTTTGCCTGACCACCTGATCAGTGCTTATACTCTGCTGCACCGAAGTTTCACAATTTTTGAGAAGATGAGTTTGGAAAAGTTTGCAAAGGTCGGATTTGAATAATTTCTCATATTGTACCCAAATTTTCGCAGAAGTCTTGAGTACGAAAAATTACTCACCCATTTTCTGACATAATCTCACAGTTTGAAGAATTTCTAAAACAGTTTGGATAAAATCTTAGAGTCACAATCTGCGAAATAATTCAGTGGTAATTCGCGAAATATTTAAGGCTCGCTGCCCACAGAATAAAAGCAAAAACGTGCTAAGTCCGGCCACTGTGCTTGCAAGCCAGATGAATCACCGAAAGCTGAACGCGCTGTTTCAGTGGGATTACATGGCAGATTCAGGAGGGGAGTCAGATGACGATTACGAACCTTCTCAGCTCCTTACTCCCACCAAGAAACACCGTTACGACACGTTGCTCAGCCAGCAACATGATATGGATTTGACCTTGCTTCCTCCTCGCTCGAGTGCCTTGGCCAGTATGGAGGCAAATGAACAGTATGTTCCTTCTTACTTGTCAAACACATACACTCATTCTACTTAGCATTGCAAACTCAGGTGTTATCGACGATAATGTAGGCAGCCAGGAGTTCTTTGAGGACCTTTTTGCCTTGAGAGGCCTAGATTCATCTTTATTCAAAAATCCCGCAAACTTTGATGATGGTGCCTCGGATATCAACCAACAAGAGTTCGAGGCGGAATCTCAGAAGCCGGAATTGTACGACTCAAGCCCACCTGAGTTGCCTTCTCAAGTTCTTCCAACATATTCAATTTGTGAGTGCATGCTCTCAGTCTTCCCTATCTGTCTCAATGTTACTATGTAGATCAAATCAACGTAGATTCTACCGTTGAACTGGAGGAGGACCCAAAGGTAGAAATTACAGGTGCATGATATGTCTTTTGCCTTCTATTCTTCAAAGCTCAGTTCACCTGTAGACTTTTGTCCTCACTCACATACAGCCTGTCCCTGCGCTGCATGGTTGTTTGAACAACGCAAACAACTCAACAACTGCCTCAGACAGGAGTGGAAGGAGAACGAAGAGCTCACTGCCAAGAACTTTTGACAGAAGGTCTGCCTGCAACAAACACGAGATGCTCTTCAGAAGGCTCTTGAGTTACTCAATCCATCCGACCTGAGGGAACGTGAATGGCTTGTTGGAATTGAAGCCCTACAGAAGAAAACAGCGGAGGCGCTCAGTGCTGCCAGGCTGGAACTAGAGGAGGCTCGTGCTGCTCAGAAGAAAGCGGAGCAACATCTCGAACTTGCCAATAGTGTATGTCAGGATATCATTTGGTGGATTCAACCTGCGTTTTAGATACACACCCAAGTTTGCGTACCGTACATTCGAAATAAATATATTCTCCAACAACAAACTCAACTGCAAGGAAGCAATCCGCAGTCAGGAGGTGGTAGTGCAAGTGTTATCTGCACGCGCGCTAAAACTTTTTTTCTTCTGTGCCATCATAGGCAACCCAAAAGGTTTGAGACGTGATACACCGATACTTCGTCTCATTGCTCAGAGGGGTCAACGTTCCTGGTATCACCAGTTATCGTATGAGATACGATGCATCTGCAGGATTGAATATTGTCGCTTGCACAACTTCTTGTACTGGATTCTGGCACTATACAGTTTGCTCGCTGTAATTCTTTTTACTGTCTTCCCTTACTGGCAACCTATCTATGCTGCTGCAAGTACAATCATCTCATGGACCCATACCCTTGCAGTTGAAGTTATCATGAGCTGGTTGGCCTGTAATATGTTCAATTTCTTCCTGGATCCTTACTCTCAGTTGAAGAACTGTATGTACTTTTGCTGTATGTAACACTCCTGCTAGCTAATTTCAGCAGTGTATACAAGCTCTGCTATTGTGCCTTGCAGGCAATCCATTCAGCGAACCCATTCAGATTTTTGTTGCAGGTGCATTCAAAATGCAAAAACTTAGTAAGTCCAATACTTTTGTCTTTGCTTCCTATATACTCATTCACGCTCTCAAGATATCAATGACAAGACAACAGTTCAGCATGTTAAACTCGAGTTATGCCGCCGCCGTCTGATCAGCAATCCAACTGACCGTCGCACATACATGGTCATAGCGCTGATGTGGATCCTCCCTTTGCAGGATGATGAACTGCTTTATGCTATAGGCATTGGGGAGCTTATGACTCTCCAAATACGAACCAGGGTTCTTGGAGGCGCTCCACCAGCAGATACCACACCATGTAAGCTTGTCCATGACATGTTTGAATTTACTGCTATCTTACAAGTTGTCTATAGCGTTCAACGCATCCAGCACTCATTTCACGCCTAGGGCTCAGTTTCCTTCCAAACATCCTGAACGTAAGTGTATCATTTAATTCCGACATTATGCAGGAATGCAAAAACTGATCTCATCCATAGGATACAGGCTGCATCCTACCGAGAATGGGAAATTCCAGTGTCTTCCCTGTCTTGATGCCTGTGTCGCCAACAATGCACATTTACCCAGGAATATACAATGACATGAAAACAGTCACCGTCACCGCGCTGCAGTTAAGGAATAGTCTCAATCACAATCAAGACAAACTGAAGGAGAATATAGCTCAACAACTCGTGTCAACATACATGGCATACTAGCTTCTATTTTGGCCTCCGCAAAACCACAAACAACAGTGCAAACATCCTTCGATAAAGCACCAGAGTCACAATCTAATTCACCGACAATGCCTGATATTGATATGGATGCCTTCAATACAGCATGGCAGCAAGAAGGATCCACAGAGCCAGAACAGCAACTGCCACCAGCCTTTATTTCAACGCTGGAAGAATACTTGAATTTGATGATCATTATTCTGATGATGATGATGATGCAGAACAGAGTGACATTGACAAACCAGAGGACTACCTCGGTACGTTTATTGGCATGTTCCTCTGCATAGTATGTTCTTATTTCTAAATAGATGCGAGATATGCGAATCTGTTTTCCCAAAGGTGGGAGAAAGTGAGTACCAACCCTGATTCAACTTATTTTCCATGGCCAGATTGTGAGGTGAGTTGTTTCCTTTGCAATACTTCATCGTCCCAATGGTTGCTTTAGACTTGTGTTCTTGACATTCTTCGCCACATTCCACAATGTGCATTTTCACGCAAGCAAAATATTGCCATCCATTGGGCTATGGTAGCTCTCGGTGTACCCAACTTACCTTCTGACCGCACTATGGATGATATCGACAAAGAGCTTCAAAAAATGTGTGGAATCCAGACCCATAGGTATGACGGAAAACTGGGCCATGTTTACTATGTGAATGACATGGCTGGTATCATTGCACAGGTAAAAATCAGTTCAATTTGAGGATATACTTAGTTTCTCATTTTCTCCAGGAAATGTCAAACGCGAATGTTCAATCACATCTGAACTTCCTCCCTGAAGATACAGATAAAAATCTCGCAGAGGCCTACCAGGCAAAACGGTGGCTCAACGAGTTGGATCCCGATCTCCTGACTCCTGTGCACTTTGCTGCCGGTCAGGACTTCTTCACGCTAGAACCGGCACTACTTGCTGATGGCAAGACCGTGTGTATGCCATCCAGATGGTTTAAACGTCATGGGAAGGTGCTCACCAAGGCCTGGCCTATGAAAGTAGTCAATCTTGAAGATGGCGGGTTAAGTTGGGCAGTTCAAACTTACCGTGAGATTGAAGTCGCTGAATCAGAGCTCCTACTCTGCTTCAATCAGCTGAAGGAGTCATATGAACAGTTTAACATTGTCAATCCATGTAAGATTTCTGGTACGCATTTGTAGTATTTTGCTGCACTCTTGGTCCTTATCTATTTCTCAGATGAAGAGGTGTCTCCCGATGAATATGAGGATTGGAACACAACCGACCCATCTGTTGGCAATCGCTGGCGACAGAAATCCCATGGCAAATGTGTAGTGGCCTTTCCTATCTGGCTATACTGCTGACGATACTTCCGGAAATGTATCAAAAAAGTGGAACAAGCACAATTCTTTCTTATTCACTGCTGCTGGGTTACCTCGTCATCTTGCTAGCCAGGAAACCAATGTTCATTTCCTCTGTACCTCCAATACAGCCGCTCCACTTGAAATGCTGGATGGGATTGTTGAGCAGCTTGAGTAAGTTTCCTCTATGATTTATTTACTACAACACGTTGATATTTTGGTCAGAAAATCACAAACCGAAGGTATATGGGCATGGGACTCTTACCTGAACGATCTAGTTCTAGTGATACCCTCCGTTCTCGCAATGCTTGGAGACAATCCCATGCAAAGTGAGTTCGCATGTCATATTGGTTTCCGAGGACGGCTATTCTGTCGAGTTTGTGGGGTCTCAGGAAAGGTTGAGGATGATGATGCTGGGCCAGATGAGATCGATGGCAACAATTCCGATGCCTCAGTGGACTCGGCATCCAGTCAGAAAGGGAAAGGGCGTAAAAAAGCAGCACCAGAGTCGATGAAGGATATGATAACAAGAGTTTCGGACTTCATGAAGGTACAAGTATTGAGTTCACATGCGAAACTTAACTAATAATTTCTTTCATGTAGCGTGGTGTGGCTCGAACCAGAGATTTGACTCGCAGAGAGCTCCGCTCACAGTTTATAGAAGCATCTCGTGTTGGTGGAGGTGCAGAGTTCAAGCGGAGGAAGACCAGATCAGGTGTTAAAGACACATACCAAGCCGTTTTTATCGAACAACTCCAGGCCATCGCCACTAAGAAGGGTCTATTCAAAAGATCAAAAGGAACGTGAAATTATGAAGTTGAAGCTCACATTTCCTGCTCATACCACTAGTCCCGTATGGCGCATCCGTAGTAAGTTTTTATTTAAATCTAGAATGTATCACATTGACGCAATTGACCTTAAGGTCTCGATCCTCATCAAGACACTCCAGTTGAAGTCCTGCATGTAATCCTTCTTGGAGTAGTCAAGTACTTTTGGCGAGATGCTGTCAGTCGGACGAAAAACAAAACGGACCAACCAATCCTCATTGCCCGTTTGTCTTCTTTCAATACATGGGGTCTCGGACTCTCTCCACTGGATGGTAAAACCTTAGTCAATTACGCTGGTTCACTGACAGGTCGTGATTTCCGTGCGATTGCCCAAGCCGCACCCTTTGTGTTGGAAGGGCTTATCACTAATGACCAACTCGAGGTATGGAAAGCTCTGAGTGCACTTGTGACCTTGGTATGGCAACCTCAGATACATGACGTAGACGAATACATTGTAAGTTGTGTCTGCTTTATTCAAAAATGCCATACTAATCTATATACTAATGAAACAGATCGAGCTTGAAAAGACTATTGACTATTTCCTTGACGCCACCTGTCGTCTTACTCCGCGATGGTTCAATAAGCCAAAATTCCATGTTCTACTTCATCTCCCAGACCACATTCGCCGCTTTGGACCAGCAATGCTTTTTGCGACAGAAAGCTTCGAGTCCTACAATGCCATTATACGCAGCAGGAGTGTACACAGTAATCGACATGCACCATCAAAGGATATAGCACATGCTATGGCTCGCAGCAATCGGGTCCGCCACTTGCTCAATGGCGGAGTTTTCTGGACAAAACCTATGCAACTGGAGCCAACTTTGTCTCCTGCACCAGTTGCTTCAAAAAACAAACCGTTGAAAACCATCTATGAGCGATTATTGGAAAATCCTTTGCAATTCACGGACCCAATATTCTGGAAATCGGCCTCTAAGGATGCGCTAGCTTTGCTAACAATCCTGAATTTTGATGTGAAACTGCTTGGTCGAGGGCATGATGAAGTCGAGGAGGATTCTGGTATGCTTACCTATGGTGGACCATTAACCGGTGCGTTAAAACACTTAGAGATTCCTGACTGGACCTTATCTTGTTTGCTTCCAGGATCTGTCGCTGGTGTTCCTACGGCCCCTGCACCACTTTCACAAACCATATTTGCAAAGAAAAATCCCTTCCAAAATGAGCTTGATAACTCTCTGATGTGTCGCACGTACAACAGTGTATTTCTTCAGAGTGGCGATGAAGCGTTCATACAGAACTGGATTGTCTGGAATCGATCCACAGGCAATTCCACTGTAATCCCCACTGTTGGACGAATTGTTGAGATTGGGCAGGTTGTCAGGTCTGATGCCGAACACAAGGGGATGGCAAGCTTTGTAACAGTCCGCAGAGCAATTACCGGAGAGTGGCATTCCCGTTATGGAATGCGTGAAATCGAGCTCACAACCGAGTATCAGCTTGTACGCCCTCAAGTAAGTATTATTTGCGGCTGTCAATCGATAAGAATTGACATATACATCGGTAGGATATCCAATGCGTTGTGAACATTCAGCACAACTGCTCTGATAACGGGTGCCCAGTGAAGCGCACTGCTACGGTCATGAAGGAACGCGAGGAAAGCAAAGAGAAGGAATTGCGAGTGGAGCATGTGAACAGCGACTCCCTCATCGTCAATACAGCTCAGATGCGCAGTGCAGCGTATCTGAAGGCCTTTCGCAGACCTATCATCCTTTAGATCGCGAACAAATTATTGGTGAGTCTGTGCGAAAAGAAATTGATGCTCGTAAACAGAAAGCCAAAGTGGACTTGGCTGCATCCAAAGCATCTGTTCCACCCAAGAAGAGCGTCCAGTGGTAACCCCACAGAATCGAATTCCATCGAGCCTTCGTCCCCACATTGCCGCTAGTAGCGCGACCCCTGCTCAACCTTCGACATCTCAAACTTTGCAACCTTTATCTCATGCTCACATGTTTCCGGGGTCGCCATTCACGAGCAGCAGACTTATCATGACAGCGGTCATTATGGTTCAGGCTCGCAAGGACCTCGTCTGCTTCCGCAGTATGCACCCCAAGCTCATGCCAACCGTTACAGCTCTGAATCTCAAAGTGATTCAACTGTCGGTACCTCTAATCGCCTCCCTCATTACAACACCCACGGTAACGGTATGAATTACCCTTTGGCATATCAACATTCGCTATCGACCGGTCAGATATCTCATGACCTTGCCAACAACCCACCTCACCAACAAGATGGACACTCGTATTATCGAGATCCCACGTATCCGTATAGAAATACTTAAATTCAATAAATGTATCTTCAAGCAGCGCAATGAATATTGTCCTGATATTTCAATGTCCTTATATGGACAACCTGAAAGTATATTGTTCTCACAGTTGTCTTTCCTTCTCTCAACCACGTCAACGTTGCAACTCCCGATTCAAAGCACTCGTTGGCTCAATGATATCGCTCACATTGTTCAAGGCTACTTACAAGCTTGTCTAGGTTGAATAATAGTGGTGATAAATGTGAGGTTTCCTTCAATCATACTAAACTCAATACCGAAATTCTCAATAGCTTTGTGTGCCGGTTGGCTCAAGAGCTTCATGTGAAGAACTGGAAGACTGAATGCGTGCAGCGGGCAGCTGGCGGCGGTGTTGGTTCGGCATCGATCAAAGGTGAGAAAGTGCGGAAGTAAAAGTTTTCTTCCTGTTTTCAACCTCCGTGTTCAGATGGATGAGAGCGGCGTATTTCAAGATGATTTCTCACCAGTGGATCCACAGGAGGGTCAAATAACCCACAAAATAATCCGCCAGACTCACTGTTGATCAGCCACGCAGTTTCCGGGCAACTCAAACTCAACGCTGCAGGCCGTGACCAGCTGGCTAACTTCGCCCAAGTAAGTTTTCTTTACGTTTGATTTGTAGTTACAACTCTAATAAACGGCTGCAGTATTTCGATGGATCAATGAACCTGTCGCTCACAGCGGCACTGATTTCACTCGCAGGCTATGAGTTCAAAACGCATGAGGAGCTGGCTGCACTTCGAGCGGATAATGAGGGAATGAAGCAACACATTGACAAAATCCAAAAAAATGTTACTCAATCGACACCCCTTACTGTCGCGCAAAAGGTCTGTGATTTTTTTCCCTCATCTGCTCGTTCAGCGTGACTTATTTTTTGCAGACTGATCTTCGGGCGGCAGCGAAATATGTTATTCTTGACCCCGCTCGACACAGCTATCAGAACGATGCCCTTGTTCGGGACATCATGGTGAGTACACATCGTCTGTTGATGCAACCCATCTTCACTGATGCTTTATGACAGACGTACTTGAAGAAGCACTCGCAGACAAACTCATACACAGCTTTTTTTGCTAATGAGAATAGTGTTTTCCGTCAGACCATAGAGGCAAAAGCTCGAAAGGATGCAAGTTACGCCAAAAGGATTCTCAAAGAACAAGTAATGTTTTCAGCTCTTTTCGTATCGTTTACTGATTTGCCATACAGTGGGTCATCACAACGCTTGATCAATCAACTGCTGTCGGAGTAACGGACGCAACTGAGATAGTGTTGAATGCACTGATCAAAACGACTGAGCCCATGGGAGTTCAACAAGTCGCACGAATGCTCACAGCGGTATATCGTTTATCAATGTTTGTTCTTAGCTCATGTGGAATCCCCAGCGTGCATTCCTCCGTGGTCGTCAAGCACTCCTCCAACAACCACAGAAGCCTTCAGTGGAGAGTGGAAGGAAAAAGCAGTCCAAGAAACGACGCAAGAAAAGCGACAACTTCGAAGCTGCATCTAATGATGGTTCCGAGGATGAGGAGGAAGAAAAAGAGGATGCCGACCTCAAAGCGTTTTGGGGGGATTTCGACCGGTTCTTGAAAGCCAAGCTTGACGGGAAGAGAGTTGTCTCCGCTGAGGGAGTAGAATCGTGGGATCCAAAAGGATGGGGCAAGAGTTTTATAACAAAGGAGTGGTGCGAGTGAGTGTACCTTACCTCTGCTTGCATTTTTCTGCTCACCGATGTATCACAGCTATTATGCAGAGCTAGCTAAAGAAGAATGGACGCTCTTTCCAAACGACACCATTCCTCTCATCCCTCGCCAGAATACCCAGTCAAACTCTACTGCCGCTGCTAGTACTCCAGTGCCGCAGTCTTATGGTAGCTCAATGTCGGGAAATGGTGTGTTGGTCAATGAACACCTGCGATATTCTGAAATGAACATCTCAATGTCGCAGGAAATCTAGCCGCGCTCTTGGCTCAACGTTCGAATGTTTCTCTTAATGGTACGTTTACCCATTCTGACAGTAACGCAGTGCAATAAATCATTATTTTATTCCGTTCTTACAGGGACACTGTTTGCCAGCCCGCAGTCAAACAACCCAGCGACAGGCTCACCGTTAGCCAGTATGCGGTCAAACACCCCCGCGCTATCCTATGGTCATCAAGGCTATGCGTTCCCTGGATATCATGCGCCCTCCCCTCAGCCGGATTCGCAAAACTCGAACGGTCTGTATTTTGACACCATTCATCACATTGTCTCGCTAATTCTTATATGTATTCCGGCAGGTGGTCAAGGTGGTGTGCCTCAGTGGCCTCAACGGTCTGCAAGTAGCCCTCCTGCAGGATTGAGGAGCCTTTTACATCCTGTCCCGGTATGTTTGCCATCCAGTTTTCGTCAACTGACTGCTGATTTTGTCTCTATTGAATGTTTAGCAATAATTCACGGGTTCTAATAATTAGTGTCGCTAATTGTATCGTAGTAATACATTCTATATACAGCAATTATACACATTTTCGAACCGTTTTTATGGGCCAATTGTACAATCGAAAATAAACGGGATGAGCAGGAGGGACAGGGGAGAGGCCGGAACGTGCTCTGTGTGCGGAGAGAGATGTCGCATCACACTGAAGAAATTCGCATATTTTCTTGAAAATTTTCGCGGAGGCCAGAGTATGAGAATTTATCAACAATCGGTGCCTGCTCACTCCTGAAAAAAAAGTCGACTTTGATGAGATATTCTTCATATTTAAAATACGGATAATTTCGTGGGGAACCGTGCAGCAGTGTAGGTGTAGGTCAGACCTGATCTCCCAAATCGACTTTTTCCGACATTGACTGACGACCTGTTTATGATATACATATACGCTCATCTTGCATAATTCTCTCGAGTATTCTACGCCTCGGACACTGCTTGCATGTATAATTTGGGATATCTAGGGGCCGTTTGCTGTATCATTAGTACTCTAATCATATCGATTCATCTCAATTTCACTGTCAGACCATTCAGTGCCGAGGACAATGGAGCAGTGTCTTTCCTCCACTACTTATAATGTGTAGCTCGATCAAGTCATTGATTCTACACTAACACTTCTTTCTCTCCTACTTTCATTATGGATCTCGACAATCCCGGTCTTTCGCTGGACCTCCCCAGTCTTTCTCGAATCCTTGGATATCTGACCTTACAGGAAGTAGGCAGGGCTTGTATGGTCTGCAAAGCTTGGAGAGCAACAATCGAAGGTGACGAGATCCTCTGGCGGGATCTCCTCATTCGCAAAGGTTTATGGTTCGTGGGCGAAAGTGAAGCAAACTTTTGCAAGATGCTGATGAAGCATCGGCGGAAAGCCATCGTCAGTGGGAAAGGTGTTCTCCCACTTGCACATCCTTATAAAGTCTTGTTCAAGTCGAGATACCTCACTCTTACGCGCTGGATCTCGAATCCATCGCCTAAACATATCTCGTTCCCTGTGCATGGGCATAGCGTCGTAACGTGTCTTTTATTCTCTCAGAATCGAATCATCAGCGCTTCCGATGATCAATCTATTGGTGTTTATTCTCCTACCACGGGACGCTTACTGCAGAGTTTGGAAGGGCATGAGGGAGGTGTGTGGGCGCTCGCAGTGCATGGAGACCTCTTAGTTTCTGGAAGCACAGATCGTACAGTCCGGATATGGGATTTACGAGAAGGACGATGTCTGCATGTCTTTGGAGGACATACGAGCACCGTTCGATGTCTCACCATCGTCAAGCCAGAGTGGATTACCCATCCAGAGACTGGAAAGCGAGAAAAGTGGCCGAAACACACTGTTATCATCAGTGGGAGCAGAGACCATACCCTGAGGATTTGGAAGCTACCGAAACGCGGAGAGAGGGAGTTTGATTCGAGGTTACCGATGTCACAGTCTGTGCAGAATTCAGACCCACCAGATCCATCGGTGAACCCGTACCATCTGAATCTTCTCTCTGAGCATACCCATGCTGTACGTGGACTCGCAGCTAGGGGCAGGACGGCTGTATCGGGGTCATACGACTGTACAGTTCGGGTCTGGGATATTCCTACTGGACGTCTGGTACACACTCTTACTGGACATATACAAAAGGTTTATTCCGTTGTGCTTGATCTGCGGGATGGGATGTCGAAGGATGGGACGTGTTGCTTCAGGCTCGATGGACGGTACTGTTCGTTTGTGGTCTCTCACTACCGGAGATTGTCTACACGTTCTGTCCGGCCATACAAGTCTCGTTGGTCTCTTGGGTATTTCACCATCGTTCTTGGTATCTGCTGCTGCAGATAGCACCTTGCGGGTATGGGATGCTCGCTTCCCGACTCTAACAGATGACACTGTACCCACTACGCCATCAGGAAACTCGAACGAGTTGCTGAAAGGTGTCTTGGCGGCCCATACAGGTGCTATTACATGCTTCCAGCATGACGAGTGGAAAGTTGTTAGTGGGAGCGATGGGACTTTGAAAGTTTGGGATTTGCGGAATCTTAATGCTGCGTTTTCCTCTCAGTCGCAAGATGATCTAAAAGCAAGTGGTTCAGATGGTCCTGCTGTTCCCGTCATGCGCGACCTTCTTACAAGAATAACCGGCGTCTGGCAAGTCGCTTTCGAAGGCCGATGGTGTGTTAGTGCTAGTAATAGAAATGACGCTACGTTTATGGATGTATGGGATTTTGGAAGGATTGAGAGTCCTGATGATATGGAGCAGGAGACTCGGGAACGAGAGATGGAGGAAGATAATGTGTGGACATGGGAAGATGAGGAATGGATAGGTGAACCACAAGTTTACGATTATGAAGACTCTGAAGTCGAGGATGAGGGTTCGCCTCCCGACCAATAGACTATTATCATCGTAAAAAGGCACAGAAACTAGTTAGCGGAAAAATTTCCGTTTTTGGAAGTTCATTCATCGGGACTCGGCAGCGCTCGAGTAGTCATCAGCTGTCGAATATTTTGTTTCGCTTACTCTCTTACATTCATCATGGATTCTTTCGATAATTTTCAGTATGATTCTGCCTCTTCTTATGGAGGAATGGGTATCGTAGACGATACTTCTTCGATCTACACCGCCAATACTCAGGATAACGCTTCCGAGTCGGTCGACCTTTCCAGCCTTTCTCTCTCCGAGAATCGTTCTCCGACCACTAATGGCCATAACCACACTCATTCTGTGCGGAGCGGCTTGGATGAAGATTTCGATGCAGTTTTGGACGATTTAAAGGACGAAGGAGCTATGGATCTGCCGCCACACGCTTGCAGGTTAGTTTATTTATTTATTTTGCTTTTGGACCTAGTCCAATCATTTCTAACCGATATTCAAAGCTACTGTGGTATTCATTCTCCGTCATCCGTCGTAAAATGCCTCGTTTGCTCCAAATGGTTCTGCAACTCGCGAGGAAACACTTCTGCTTCGACACATCGTGAATCATCTTGTTCGCGCAAAGCATAAGGAGGTAATTCTACACGCGGAAAGTCCGCTGGGAGAAACAACCCCAGAGTGCTACAATTGTGGCAGCAAAAATGTCTTTATGCTTGGTTTCATCCCAGCCAAGAGCGATACTGTTGTTGTTCTGCTGTGCAGGTATGCTATAATTAAAGTGCTAATTATACTAAGCTAATCCATCTTAGACAACCTTGTGCAGCAATCTCCAAGGAAATCCAGTGGAACGCCGCATTGTGGGCTCCGCTCATCGACGACAGATCTTTCCTCTCCTGGCTCGTCAAGCCCCCTACCGAGACTGAACAGCTTCGTTCCCGTCAAATTTCCTTCTCCCAAATCAACCGTCTCGAAGATCTTTGGCGCGAAAATGCAAACGCCACCCTCGAAGACTTGGAAAAGCCCGGTGTTGATGATGACCCTCTTCCTATCATCTTGCGGTACGAGGATGCATACCAGTACCAAAACATATTTGGACCTCTGGTTAAAATTGAGGCTGATTACGACAAGAGGCTCAAGGAGAGTCAGACTCAGACCGACATTGTCGTTCGTTGGGATCTGGGTCTGAATCAAAAACGGGTTGCGTGGTTTTGTCTTCCGAAATTGGAGAGTGGCGAGGTTAGGTTGGCCGTGGGTGACGAGCTGAGGTTGAGATACAACGGTGAATTGCACAAGGCCTGGGAAGGCGTCGGGCATGTTATCAAGATTCCCAACAGTGCGTAACGTTCGAGGTTGTCTTTTGTGTTGCTACTAATCAGTCCCTCTGAAAGATGTATCGGACGAAGTCGGCCTTGAACTGCGTAGGACTGAAGGAGTGCCTTCAGACTTGTACACACAACTTTGCTGCCGACTTTGTGTGGAAGTCGACCAGTTTCGATAGGATGCAGCTGGCCATGAAGACTTTTGCTGTTGACGAGAAAAGTGTTAGTGGTTACATCGTAAGTCTCCGGTTCTCTGTATGTTAGCTGCAGGACTGATCTCGGTCGTAGTACCACAAACTGCTCGGGCACGAGCTTGAACCTCAGACATTGCGAACCCAGATGCCGAAGCGTTTCTCCGCTCCCGGTCTTCCCGAACTCAATCACTCTCAGATGTTCGCTGTCAAGAGTGTTCTCCAGAAGCCCATCAGTCTCATCCAAGGTCCTCCCGGTACCGGAAAGACTGTCACCTCTGCATCAATCGTCTACCACTTGGCGAAAATGAACCCAGACCAGGTTCTCGTCTGTGCCCCATCCAACGTCGCGGTTGACCAGCTCACAGAAAAGATCCACGCCACGGGTCTCAAAGTCGTTCGTCTCACAGCCAAGTCTCGCGAAGCTCTAGACTCGAGCGTCAGTTTCCTTACTCTTCATCAGCAAGTAACAAACAGCACGACCCATGTCGAGCTGCAAAAGCTTATCATGTTGAAGAACGAACAGGGAGAGCTGAGCAGCAATGATGAGAGGAAATATAAGACGTTGATTAGGCAATGCGAAAAGGAGATTTTGAGTGCTGCGGATGTTATTTGCTGCACATGTGTTGGCGCTGGGGATCCGAGATTGAGCAAGTTGAAGTTTAGGACGGTCTTGATTGATGAAGCAACTCAGGCTGCCGAGCCAGGTCAGTGCAATCGATTTTTTCTAGTTCCAACAGTTTGATGACTCTCGGTATAGAATGTATGATTCCTCTGGTCCTCGGATGCAAGCAAGTTGTCCTCGTCGGCGACCACCAGCAACTCGGTCCGGTCATCATGAACAAGAAAGCTGCTCGTGCTGGTCTTACCCAGTCTCTCTTCGAGCGTCTAGTCGTTCTGGGTAACAGGCCGATCCGTTTGCAGGTTCAGTACCGTATGCACCCGTGCCTTTCAGAGTTTCCATCGAACATGTTCTACGAAGGTACTCTGCAGAACGGTGTCACGGCCCCTGAACGTCTGAGGAAGAACGTTGACTTCCCCTGGCCGGCTCCCGATACTCCAATGTTCTTTTATCAAAATCTGGGCCAGGAGGAAATTTCGAGCAGTGGAACTTCGTTCCTGAACAGGTTAGCAAGTCTTGTATCTAGGTCTCGGCTCTCACTAATGATATGCTTTAGGACTGAAGCTTCAAACGTTGAGAAGATTGTCACCAAGTTCTTCAAGTCCGGCGTCGTTCCCAGCCAGATCGGCGTCGTTACTCCCTATGAAGGCCAACGTTCCTACATTGTCAACTACATGCAGTTCAACGGCTCTTTGAAGAAGGATCTCTACAAGGAAATCGAAGTTGCCAGTGTAGATGCATTCCAAGGACGAGAGAAGGATTACATTATCCTCAGTTGTGTCCGGAGTAATGAGCATCAGGGTATAGGTTTCTTGAACGACCCTAGGCGTTTGAATGTCGCGCTCACTCGAGCCAAGTACGGTACTGTTATTCTTGGGAATCCCAAGGTGCTGAGCAAGGTGGGTTTTCTTTTCTCGTTTTAATCCTCCAGATGCTTATTTGATCATAGCATCCTTTGTGGCATTATTTGCTCACACACTACAAGGAGAAGGGTACCTTGGTCGAGGGCCCTCTCAGTAACCTGCAACCCAGTATGATTCAGTTTAGCAAGCCCAGGCGGTCTCTTGGAAAATCTATGGATCAGTTCCGTCGACACGAAATTAACGCGAGGGATTATTTGAGTAGCCAAAGTGGAGGTGCAGCAGGACTGATGTCTGACGGCAAGTCGTTCTCGTATGTTTCGTTCGATGCCATATACTCATCTTTTCAATTCTATTAGGACGTCGCTCAGGAACTCCCAGTCGCTTCGACGCCAGCTTCTATCGTACCCACGATGCTCTTGGTTACATTCCGTCCGACGTCCAATCCCTTCGCTCGCAAGCGACGTACTCTTCTGGCGTGCCCATGTTCACTGCCACTGGACCTTTCAGTGCCAACGTTCCTCGTGGAACTGGTGCTAAGCGCAGCACTTACGGCAGCTACGCTTCTTCCATTATCTCGCAGGATGCTGGCCCCAGCGTTACCGATAACAGCAGCGTCGTTGGCAGTACCACAGGGGGTGATCGCGCCAACAATCTGACCTTTTCTCAAAGTGACCGCTTGAGGCGTCGATCTTCGTTTGGATCCTCTTCTGTTACTGGCACGGACCTGGGTAGCATCTCTCAGTACGACTACAAGAACCAAGACGAGGCTGCCGACATGGACGATATGAAGTCTCAGTACACAGGCACTCAGTCCGGTGTCACTGTCTATTAGATGATTTCGCGCGAGTCCCATTGGAATACTCGGCATTGTTGTCTATTGCAGACTCTTGCTAAGGCCTTTTCTGCTACTCGGTCCTTCCTAGGTGACTAGTCTCCAATACTGGTGCTAGCCTCCCTGCGGCTCAAACACTACCAGTGCTGTCAGACAGACCTGCGCCCATAGATCGCATTTGTGCGCCTCCTGATGATATCGCTGGTACTCTTATTTGTGTTGAATGCGTATCGTACTACCCCTCCAGAACTACACAAGTACAGAGCCAGACTGTCGCTTGTCTAGTTAGGCAGTTAACTGCCTGTTCGTTACTCTTGATGCTTCAGATCGGCTTTACCCCAGACCATCTTGTGCTTTCGTTGGCGGTGGTGGAGGTATATACCGTTCGCTATCCTTTCACTAATTATGCTTTCCATCTTTGTAGTACTTTTAGTTCAATAAACCTCTTTATCGTCGTTCCTTCGACAGATGCCCAGGATAGCTCACAAGTACTTCGTGCCGGTAATCCGCAAACGACACAAATGGGGACAAATGGTCCTTCTGCAGAAAGAATTATCGAGAGGAGAAGTCTACAGGCATTATTTGTGATCGGAGGGAAAAAGGAAAAATCGAGGCAGGCAAAGTTGACATCTTGGACGATTGCGGAGGCTGGTCAACAGACAAAAAAAACTTGTTTCCGTTGATCGACGGATGGTGCGGGCCATCCGAGCAGAAATGTCAGAAACTTCCAGATCTCAACCCGACCTTCACTGAAGCTTCTGAAGTCCTATAGATAACTAATACTAGTAATAGAATCGCAGGCGATGCTACCTCTGCTACTTTTCAGATCTCATTGGTCTCAGAATGTGGAGTTCTGTGGGAGTTCTGCTCGACCGATACGTCTCGATTGATCTCCTATGGACATTAAAAATTCCGGATTTCAAAGCCTCCTATAAGGCCTCCTAAGTATCGTCCAGCATTAAAACCGACTTTTTTGTCAAGTTTCCGTGGTGTACTTCCGCAGTCTCTTCTTCCCAGTCCATTCCTTCATCGTATCACAACCATGGGCCAATACGACGACGTTCTCGGGCAAGTGGCCTTGATTCTCTGGATGTTCAACTTCACAAGCTAATGTCTAGTTCTTTAGCACCATTCTCATAGGCACCTGGATCGGTTCAGTGTTGTTCGCAATCGTTATTAGGGAAGCTTACTACTACTTCAAGAACTTCCGTCGAGATAGTCTCTTTCTCAAGTCCTACGTTGCCTGCGTTGTGATTTGTGACACTGTCTCCCTCGCCGCAGATTATGCAGATGTTTATCTGGTACGATCCCTTCTCATGTTTACTTTTCGCTTTGCCTAACGATTCTTGCGTAGAACTCTGTTACGCACTGGGGAGACGAAGCTTTCATTAAGAAGCAATACTGGCCTGTCGGTCTATATCTCGCAACTACCGGAGTGACTGCCGTCCTTGTCCAGAGTTTCATGGCTGCCAGATATTTCACTTTGACTCGTAACTGGATCATTGTCTCAGTTCTCTTCGTCTTTATCCTTTGCGCGGTTAGTCGATATAGCTACTCATCGAATTATATTGGTATTGATCGATTCCGGTATAGCTTGGCACCGCAGAAGCCACTGCGACTGTGTTAACAATCTACGCCGACTATAGCGAACGTTACAAGGGTAGAATTCCCGTCATTATGTGGATGACAACGACCACTGTTGCAGGTAACTTGATCCCTACCAGCTCATATTTTTGTTTGAAAGTTGAACAATCCTACAGATATTGCTATTTCCATCGCCCTTATCATGCAGTTGTATACCATGAAAACCTCGTTCTCGGCAACCGAAAGGTGTGTCCCTTTGCTTTGTCCTGCTCGCCTTCTAGCTTACATATATACGCAGTTTGATCAAGCGTTTGATTCGTCAATCGATCCAGACAGGATCTGCCACCTCTATCGTCGCCTTTTGTGTCCTCATTAGTTTCTTGGTCAACACCGCTAGTAACAGTAAGTGCAGTTCGTTTCGTGTGCTTTCGCGTCTCACCTGTTCTTCTCTCAGTCGAGACTATGTTCGCCTTCATTCTAGGACGTATCTACGTCTTGACTTTGCTCGCGAATGTCAACATGAGGAAGTCCTCCAGCAAAGATGATATCACCACGAACACGGATGATGACAAGCGGACTGGTCGGGTCAACCCCACAGTTACAATCGATGGAATTCGTCAGTCTTTCTTCCAGATCACCTGATGTGCCGCATTTCTGACAATCTCTTCAGAGGTACATCGTACCATCGTTCACATGGACGATGACTTTCACCAAGCCAACCCGACCACTGTCTCATACAAAACTTCTGTGAGTATCTTTCATTTGGTCCAAATCACACGAATCACTTAGCCTAGTCCATTGTTTAGAACCCTCTGAGCCCTGGGAGCGACTCGAACAGTAATGTCGATGCCGAGTCAATCAAGAAGGGTGAATATGATGTATAGGATTTCTACCACTTGTTAAGCTGTCTTCTGGACGGATGGATTGTCGTTTGGTTATACATATATTTCACTACTTCGTTTTTCTCGGCGTTTTTATTTGGACCCATCGGTTTTCAGGCTCAAGAAGCCATCGACACTCATTATTATAGGACCTGTTTTTCTTCGCTGCACAAAATAGAAATGCTTTTTGTTTCGCTTTGACGCGTGAGATTTCGCCGCATCTTACTTCTCACCATCATCAGGGTTCAATGCATCTCAATTTTCAAAAGAGACCATGGCTATCCCAAAAGACTTCGGTAATTTCTTGAATATTTTGGGACTGCTGTAGTTTCGGACAAGTTTTGGATCCGACGTGCAAGTTTCAATTCAGTTGACTCTTGGCGGTCAAAAACCACCGTTTCTTGCGGGATATATAAATGTGCCTCGTCCTTGCCTCGACCTTGCGGTTCTGGCTTGTTCGAGTTTATCGATTGGCGGGTCCTCTGCGGTGAGGTTCGAGATACCAAGACACGTATCTCTTCTCATAACTTGTCCGTAACACTCAGTCCATCGTCCAAGCTCACAAACGATGTCCACATCATGCACGAGCAGTCCGACTAGTACTGACACTCAGCTGGTCACTTCTACTACCGTGTCCACAACATTTTCTGTTGAAACCACCACACTACCTGGAACACCGAGTCCAATAGTGAGCACGTTCTGTGCTGCATTCTCCACACCATCTCCTCTCTCCACGACGCTGGGAACATCAGTATGCATATCCACGGGCACTTCCACAATCGGAACAACAACTATCGGAGGTGCGCTATCTATTCATTGCGAATGCTGTTATTACTGATATCCCAACGATAGGTGGAGTGACTACGACTCAAGTACCAGGTGTAACAACCATTTTCAATACTATAACTCAGTTTTCGACGTTATTTGGATCGTCTTGTACTGTCATTAATACTACACCGGCCCCGACACCTTCTACGGTTACCGTCCTGTCCGTCACTACACCTCCTCCTTCAACAATCACATTCCAGTCAACTTCTACACTTGCTAATGGACAAGTCACCGCTCAAATGGTCACCCTCACCTCGACGTTACCTCCTTCATCTTTTATTGTCACTTCTACTTCTACAGGTTTCCTGGCCAATGAAACTGGCGGTTCCAGCACTTCTTCCTCGTCCAGTCACCTCGGGGCCATAATAGGCGGAGCACTAGGTGGAGCACTTGCCTTGATTGCTGTATTAGTCTTGGTCTGGTGCTTCATCATGAGGCGGCGAAGACGATGGGATGATATCTTTGACAAGGACATATATACCGTCACAAATTCTTCAAGCAAGAAAAGATTCGCACTCGATGATGTGGAGCCTAAGCCATACGATTATGGTCTCGTAGGAGCATTACCCACTCTATCCAATGCTCTTCCGCTATCACCTGACATGGGGATGAGACCTACCACTGCGGGAACCATGCAGGGTTCTGTCTCTCCTCCTGTCACACCAGACAGTTCCTCTCGCCCGATATCTTCAGGCACCGTGCATAGCACCGCTAGTGGTCATCCCGCCTCTACAGATGGCTACTTTAATGATCACCGGCTTTCGAGTTTCAGCTCCGCTATGGACGGCGAACGCAAGTTCCAGGTTGTTAACGGTACGGGCTCGAGAGCATCGATACTTAGCAGTCCAGACGTACACCTGGATGAGCACTCCCACGTAGCAGCGATTGTCGAGGAGGGTATAGGGCAAGGGTCGGGTATTGGCAAGAGCACAGCATTACGTTCTTCGATAGGAGGGAAGGTAAGAGATTCGAAGGCGGTAAGACAGTCGTCTGGAGGCTTGCCTAGATCAAGTTTGGAAGTTGGAGGGGGCTCATCTCAGATGCCTGTTGCAACCCAATCACAGGAACCCAGCGATTTGATAGCCCCTCCTGCTTATGAGGATTAAACTCTTACTAGCTTACGAGTGCGTCTGATAGTAATACCGATGTACAGTAGGATTCGTTTATTGCAAAAGTAATCTCATATATCTCGCATACAGAGATGGAATGAACCAATTCACTGAATCGACTAGAATAGATGATAGTATCGTACAAAGGACGGAATTCCGATTCCCTGATGTTGATGGGGACGGTATATCCCTAGATATATCCTAGAGGTTATTTAGATCCATGTCTGCGTAGTTGTAACAGTAACAGAAAGGGGACGCGTGAGCGCTGGTTGGCTTGAAAACTGTCAGCGTTTGTTTCGACATACAAATTTCACCTAATAGCAGGAACCGTACCAACCACAGCCAACGACAGCTCCCATGATAGTGCCTGTGGAAGGCGACATGAATTGGCCAAGAATTTAGGTCGGGTATGGGCACTAAAGACAAGGTGATGGATAGTATTGCTAGAGCCAGAGTGAGCGTACCGGACAAAACATTGGAATGCCTGTAAAAAAACGGTGCAGGTGGGTTGCAAGAGCACGAGCAGACGGTCAGATCTCGCTGCAGTCACAGAATATGATCATGATATTCCGCCCTGCAGAACACAGGGGCTCTCAGGGGCTCGACCCAGAGGAGATAGACGGAGAGTTAGGTGTAATATTGAAGTTACTCTGATCCACTTTCCTTCATGAACTGAGTGGTCTATGATCCCGTACTCAGAACAGGGACATGGTCTTGGCGAAGGGCGGGGATACCCGCACCGTAGGAAAATATGCCGAGGCGTTTCAACATGGTTGCGCGCTTTGGATGGAGGCGCGCCTCTCCGCACAGAAGGCAGTACGAGATAGACGGTGATTGGATGAGGGAGGCAGCGGGGATAACGACTCGTTAGTAAGTCTGGTCTTTATTGATCTCACGATGAATGATCCTGATGAGCTCTGATAATTCATCGGAGGGTAAGGAAGCACTGGTTGCGGAGTAGAGCGCTCAAGAATACAATGAGTCATGATAGACTGAGTAAGCACACGTGCTCGTAATTTAGGCGTAACGCGACCAAAAATTTTTTTCATCTTTCATCTTCTTTGTTATCCACCAATGGTCGCTCTCGTACAAAGACCTGCCCCTGCGTTCAAGTCCACTGCCGTTGTTGAGGGTCTTTTCCAGGACATTTCGCTCTCGGATTTCATCGGAAAATGGTGAGCTTACAGCTCTGAATATGGGATTAAGACTTACGCGGCGTGCACCTCAGGGTCGTTCTCTTTTTCTACCCCATGTTAGTGCCCAAGCTTCATTGTGAAACAGTAATCCATATCTGCTTCTAGGGACTTTACTTTCGTCTGCCCCACTGAGATTCTCGCCTTCAACGATGCCCTGGAAGAGTTCAAGAACATTGACACGGTCGTTATCGGTACGAGCTTTTATCCAACTCATTTCAAATAGCTGCGCTCACTTTAAATCTTGTAGCCACTTCCACTGATTCTCAGTACTCTCACTTTGCCTGGGCCTCGCAAAACAGAAAGGAGGGTGGTCTCGGCCCCGACCTGAAGCTTCCTTTGCTTGCCGACCGCAGCATGAGTATTGCACGCGACTATGGCGTCCTTCTTGAGGATGAGGGTATCGCTCTACGCGGTCTCTTTATCATTGACCCCAAAGGTATTCTTAGGTGGGTGTTTACGCGACCGTTGAGGTACTCAAACAAAGTAATTGACATTGGACAGGCAAATCACAGGTGAACGACCTTCCTGTCGGTCCGCTCTGTTGAGGAGACTCTTCGTCTCGTCAAGGCTTTCCAATTCACTGTAAGCTATATGTATGTAATTCACAGTTTGAGCCTTATTGACCGTTCTATTTTAGGACAAGTATGGTGAAGTTTGCCCCGCTGGATGGTCCGAGGGCGGTAAGACCATCAAGACCGATCCTACGGCCAAGATGGAATACTTCAGTACCACTGGTGATGCTTCCTCCGAGCCATCTAAGAAGCGTCTCCGTACTGAGTGATCTCCCTGTCTCTTCCAGGTAACTAACACTATATCTTGAAGGATCTACAAATTATATACTTACATTTAGATTGTGAATGTTTATAGAGTCAAATACTAGAAGAATCGAGAAGAACCTACAAGAAAGAAAATTGAAATCCAGAGCTGCGCGAATCCAGAGCTGCGCGCCTGGCCATACTGCTTGATCTCCGATTCTCGCTATCTGGGCGTTTGACATGCTCATCTCCTATTTACTGTATCTTTATTTTTGCTTCTTGTGCATATATTTATTCCGCTCTGTTGATGTACATATTTATAAATCGTCATCTTAATCAATTCTTGCTGGTAACCCGCCCTCTTATAGAGATTGATATTCTGAGTGAAATCCTTATCGACAACCTCATAGAGGGTCCAAGCTACTTGCAAATTTAAATAAATTCAAGTTATCCATTACCCAGTACTACTGCTAAACTAAGCCCGGGAGTGTAAGAAATACATACATATTCCAAAGTAAATGAAGGTTAAAAAAGACAGTTGATGAAGTGATCAAGATGTAAGTGGGAACAGAGCTACATCGTCAATGAACGCGTACGCGGGGGCAGGGCTACCGACGAATTGGAGCACATCGCTTCCTTGTGCAACAACGGTGTACTGATGTGGAACCCACTGGGCCTGGAAACCCGGTTTAATGGTGTCTACAGTGTTTCCATTCCAGACAATCTCCACGCTAGCAGCGCCTTCAGCGTCCTGGCCAGAATAGGAGGTGGAGAGGAAGAATTGAAGAGTGTAGCTTACACCAGCCTCTGTCGCTATCGGGGAAGCCGGAGCGAGGGTTCCCAAAAGAGGGTCTTCGCCGAAAGCTGAGCCCAGAAGCGCAACAGAATGCCCGGTGCGTGCGTAAGGTACGTAGTCGAAGATGGAAGCATCCAAGCTTCCGCCATTAGGAGTAGTACCCTCCCAGTTGGCGTAGCTGGCAGCGAAGCAAAAGTCCTCACCCGCGCCACATGTGAATCCCTCGAAGCCGCCGTCAACAACAGAATTTTCGCGCGCGTAACCTCGGGAATCGGTGACGAGAAGGTCGCCTTGACCAAAGTTAACGGCTGTGGATGCGTCAGCGACGAGATAGTACTGTAAATAAGTGAGTGAGCATCCCTGCTAAAGCGATTGATTAAGAGAATACGTACCATAGAGCAAGTATAAGTGGTAGGAATTCCGTCGACAAGAGCCCTCCAGATGTTGAAGAACTGGCATGCTCCGCCTACTGGATCAGCACCACGAGTGTTACAGAGGGCCGCACACGCATCGACATCGTACTGGTCAAGGAAGGCGAAACCCTGGAAGGGAGGGTCAGAATGGAAAATCCAACTTCTGAAAGTACACAAAACTTACCATGTAGCCTGGAGCATTGTTGGCTCCGTCGAGAGGTCCAAATATTTTTTGATAGCCAGGAGGTGTGGCGGGCTCCACGAGGGATTTAGCGGCCCATCCAGTACTCTGTTGGATGTAGTTGAGAGGAGCAGGAGCGGGATAGAGCTGTTGACCTCCAAAGTTGGTCTTTTCAGTAGCATTATGAATGTCGGAGTAAACTGCGCATTTCAAGTTGGATTGTTGGGAGAAGACCAAATCCAACAAAGGATTCTCGAACTCGTAGTACAAGTTGGCAAAAACTGTGAAATGTCAGTTTCACACCGAGAAACGAAATTAGGCTGTTGAACTACTGACCACAATCCTCTACGCTGTCACAGTAATCAAGACAGTCATCAATGTCGTATGTGGCGTTGCTGACGACAGTGTAAGTCAAGTACGCAGTCCCTTCGATTGCTGCATCGCGGTCGTTGGGTCCGGTTCCTGTTCCCTCAAAGATCTGTATATAGTTATCGTTGCCTCTGCGTGTGAGGCCACGGCGGGAGGACGTGGTGGTCGGAACCGTCTGGTTGACAAGATCTCCGTCGACAGCAGTAATAGTGGTGTTGGCAGCTGGTTGGTCTGGTGGAGCATCTGAAGTTGCTCCGGCCTTCTGGTCGACTTGCTGAGCGGTCGATACGATACTAGAGGTGTCCGTGGTGGTCCCATTGAAGTCAGATGGGTCACTAGAGGTAGCGGGAACACCCTGAAGCGCAGGAGCGACGATGGAACACTCTGTACAGGCAACATGAGAATGAGAGGATACAATTCTGCGGAAAAGGCTTACCTGCGAGAGAGATCGCAAGGCCAGCAAAAGCTAGAAGACGAGATACTGAGAACATTGTGAGAGACTTTTCTTGCTGCTTTCTCTCAGGGATCTTCGCTGCTTTTATAGCTCTTGGAATTGTCCAATTATTGTGACGCGTTGTTCTAGTGCCGGCCTGGTGCCGACTGTCCGCACGGAACAATGAATGCTGAACATCCGTTACCCTCGACGTGTTTGGGACGTCTAACCGTCAGCGAAGCCAGGAACTTTTAGATCTTGAAGCGGTGCAGCGATTGAAAATGAAGTCAAAGTCGACTATGTCTAAAATTTGTTAATTAATTATTTTTGACATCGAGAACGATGAGCTATCCCCGGCTGAGAACTTACTGAAGTAATCTAGTAGGGTCTTCGAACGTTGGAATCTTGAAGTGTTCCTATCAGACTCAGGCTACCAAGCAGTTGATATCTGTGATGAGAGGGGATAATTGATTACGCGGCGAAGAAGCTCGACAGTTGAAGTCCTCATTACTGTGTTGATGAGGCGCTAGTCAGGTCGAAGCAGGTGGATCCAGGGTAGATAATATCCAAAACTGGAAGAAATTGCGCTCGAGACCTGCATTAGCTTCAGAAAGTAGTTAATCCGGCACAAAACGCACACGCATCTATTTCCGAATAGACTGCTGCTGCCCTGACCTGGATCCCCTTTCGAACAATGCAAATCCGTACGTAGTGTTCTTGAGGCCCAACAATCCCCTTTGGCACTTGATAGACTGGTGACATTTCACTTTAGAGAATCTTTGGTTCTGTACAGCTCTTTCATGACTCGGAGGGAAAACCCATACTGCCAATATCGCCGCGTACCTCGACGTCTTCGGAGCATGCTCAGGATGCACGTACCAAATTTTATATAGCCCAACCGAGCTAATTATCGGCAGATGTTCGCTGTTTTTGTCATCGCGTTTCTTGGCAAATACCCTCTCTGGGGCAAGACGAGAAGAACTAGGAGTAACTTGATTAAATGAAGTCGTCCAAAGGGTAGTAAGCTGAGCTCTAAACTTACTCTCTGATACATTCTGCCCTAACAAAACGACTTTTCATTTTGTTCAAGGCAAGGCAAGGCAAGGTCACCTAGCTAACATTCTGCCTGTCTTCGACCGGACATACACCTAACCCGACGTCGATGAAAGCCTTCCGCATCATGCCCTTCTAGGGGAGGCTTTCTGCGGAAAAACGGTAGCTGTTAGGGCGGATGAAATGCCCAATGAACACACGAGGTGGTTCTGGATAGTAGAGAAACCAGGACGAATCAGGAGTCAATACTAGTTTGGTGCACTGTATCCGAGTCGGTCCTTCACTCCGAATTACTTCGTGAAGGAGTAGATGTGTTCTGAGTACTCAGGAGATTTACAACTTTCCGTGTACTAGAGAGGCGCACAAGAAGCTAGTTGCTTGCGAATTCTAGGATCATGATGATTACTTACAAACAAGATCACATCTGCATTCCACAGGTGTCCAACCGCCCAGTGGTGACTCAGGAGTCTAGTGCTATTTTGCTGCACTGTATTCGAGTCGTTGCTCCACATTACTACGTGAAGGATTAGATGTGTTCCTCTTGCTCATGAAATCTACAACTCGATATTCCGCACCGATATTGAAGTTCCGTGTACTAGAGAGGCACACAAGAAGCTAGATGCTTGCAGATAGAAGCATTCTATAATTACTTACAATCTAGAGGAGGCACCGCAGTGATAAGTAGAGCTACGGCCTGAGACAGTGAGAGGCAAAAGCTTTTGGAGTGACCTTTTGTCAACCTCAAAATAAATTCTGCTGAAAGTTCTCGAAGAATTTGTAGGTAGAACTCAGCACTTGGAGAAGAGGTTTTGGGTGTAGAGGAAAGACTCGTGTACTCTTTTATGGAAAGCACGGCGCGGCGCCTTTGAAACGCTGACAAAGCATTGAATAAATAGCTACTGTAAGTATCAAATTTCTTGCTTCGCTCCGTTTCTTGGTTTTTCTCGGTCCATTTCTTGTCATGTCGCATACTCTTTTACAGGACGCGATAGTTCCTCGAAAGAGAAAGTTAGATTCTGACGACTCATTCACCTCGACTTCTAATGGAAACGGCTCTGCCGATGGCCAGTGTACAATGACAACGCCACCAAAGTTACGACGTATCATGGCCAAGTGCTCAGACCAAAATCTGGATACCAGCTCTCCCTCAGCTATGTCAGAAGCATTCTGCTTCAAATCAGTGACTGATGGGTACGATTTATGTCGTATTTATTCTGCGAAACAATACTTACTTGCCCTGATTAGCCACTCGGCCATAGAGTCGATAAACGCGATCATAAAACATTATAGAAAGACTTCATTCCGTATACTCCGCGTAAATCTCCTTCAAAGGGACGCGATTGCTAGGATGGATGGGAAAGCTTGTACGATCGATGATATATATGACATGGAAGGGGAAGTGAATAAGCTGGCATGGCCTGTTTGTGTTCCCAAAGACCCTCTACCGCCGCCCAGGTAAGTCTAGTGGCTTTTAATGCAGATTATTATTGACTAGTCGCGACACAAAGGCCCAGCCATGTAGAACTTCCGGTCACACGAGTGCTTCGCTCCAGTCAGCGCCACAGTAGCAGTACTCCAGCTGTATCCAGACCTTCTACTCCAGCTTCTACTCCAGCTCCAGCTCCAGCTTCAGTTTCACTTCCAGCTCCACCTCTCCGTCCCATTACCATCACTATTCCCGCTAGAAAAAAGGCAAAGGCAAAAGTAGAACCGCCGCCACCCGCTCCTATGATAACTTTCACTTCCACTTTTCGTGTTCCCGTCAAGAAAGAACCTGTTCCAGATCGAATACATCCCTACAAGAAGCTTCCTTGTCGGGGAGACTCCATTCAGACCCGCATAGCGAAACTTCAAGCGGATCCATGGAGCGACGCTTCGAAGCTCACGCCCAAGACCGTGTTCTGTCGAGGATGTTTGAAACAGGTCTGCTTGGACAAACGTTTCGACTATTACCCTGGATTCTGGGAGACGCACAAACGGAGATGCCAGTACGTCCAAAGTGGGGTGCCAAAGCTGAGCAAGGCAGTCGAGGTGCTTGGTATTTCTTGAATGTTTCTGGAGAATTCTTTCTGACACTATGCTTTCTGAGCAGGTTGCTACCGTGACCTCCGCTTCCGTGACATCGGATGGCTCCCTGCGTACAGGGAGCAATCTCACCTGAGGTAAGTGACCATACAATATGCTTCGTCAGGTCAACTAATTTCATAGAAAGATACGCAACTAGACGTATCTCTTTTCCGCTTGCGCCACCATTTTCATCAGTTCCTCTGGAACTTTGTATCGTTAATTAATGCCTTGTCTCATCGACTACGACCCCGGACAATACTTCTGTATTACCTATCGCATTTTACTACTACAACGACCGACACACATACATAGTATACACCTAAAGCACTCTCTACCAGCCTAGTATAATCGATTACGGTGATGATAATATGAATTCTTGTCAATGCACTATGCGGATTTGAAAATACCAGATATGCATTGCAAGTAATTGTGGTGATAATGCGGAGTAAGGTACACGAGGATTGTCTATCGAAGTTCTATTACATGGCATGGTCCAAGTCCTGACGGTTCCAGAGTATTCGTTGTGGGGCAACTTGAGCGAAGAGTGAGATGTTACAGTGATCCTAATAATGTACAACAAGCGAGAATCCTTCCATCGAAAGTGATAGTAGCAGAACAGCGAGAAACGAAAGCACAACAGTACAAATTGCAATAGGAAGCGAGAAAACAGCGTCCGAATTGGTCCTATCCTATTCCGCCAGATCAACACCATGGGCAATAGATATCTTGACCTTCTTCCTCGGCCTGGGGCTATCACCAGTGTCAGCAGGGCGCTTCAAGTTCATAGCGAAAAATTCGGGGTCATCTTGAGTCTGAGACTGAGTCTGTGCGGATTGAGTTTGAGGGAAGGGTTCGGGCGATGGTTGAGGAGGGTCAGACGGAGGAAGCGACGGAGGAAGCATTGGTGCAGCTTTCCGCGCTTTGAGGCTGGCTCTCTGCGATCATCTCCGGTTAGATACATCCCAGAGGATACAAAGGAACGAACCGTTTGGGGGATCCCGAGCAACCGATTCTGTACCTCGTCACTTGGGTCGAAGTAATCCTTGTACTCTTGTGTGCGAATAGATCGCCAGTTGAACACAAACTTCTGCTTTAGCCCTCGTCGCGGCTTCGTCTTAGCCTTTCCCTTCCCCTTCCCCTTCACGCTTTTCGAGCGAGTCTGCGTCTGCATCAATCCAAGTTCGTCCGTGATCGTAGTTTCCTCTGAGATGAAACCTAGAAGACCATAGACGGGTTAGAAGATACAATCAGATATATTATTTTTCGCACATACCTTCCGTCTCCAACCGTTTCATGAGCTGGCGTGCTTGTGTATTTTCACATCCTACCGCCTTTTTAAGTATCCCGCTAAATGGACCGTATTAAACCAAAAACTCACCCATAGCTTTCGCAAACTCCACTGCTGTCAACGGACTATTCTTCTCAGCAATCTTGATAGCACGTCTAATGAAGACGGTCAGTTTCAATTTTCACTAGAGGAATCTCAGACGAACCTGAAGGAGGCCAGTTCTCGAAATTTCACAATCAAAGTCGAATACAATTCCACCTTGATGAGCTCCCAGGAAGGATCAGCACGGACGCGACAGTCGAAGCAGATAAAGTTTTGAGGAAGCCTTTGGTCCGTTGCGGAATGATAGCCCATGCACCTGTACAAGACATTTGAGAACAGGCGGGCGTTAAGAAAACGATTCAGCGTTCATACCAGATGTGGTACCACTTTCCGCAGCCACCCTCACAAGCACAAGATTCGTCCTCCTCCTAAGAAACGTTTGAATTAGCTTGGAAAGGATGGGAAAATTGTAGCAATATCTTACTTGAATTCCACATTCACACTCTACCACTTCCTCGTCTCCTCGAGTTTTCGGCGCAGGAGCAGGACTAGGAGCCACAGGTGAAGAGACGGCCATTTCATTTATGCGAGCTGGCGAAGGGGCTTTGTTGGAGTCGAAAGATTGAATGGGATCTGGCGAGTTAAGTGTCGGTGTTCTGGTCAACGGAAGATTAATACTGTCGACGATTTGTGTTTCGAGATCTGTGGAAGGATAAGTATATGATATCCAAATTTGGTTAAAATACTGACCTAGCATTTCCTCGTCCTCGATAGCGTCTACCCCGCCATCATGACTGAGAGCCAACTTTTTCATCAACTCATCGGTTTCTCTCTCCTTGGCTTCTTCATCTGGCGCCTTCATCTCAACGGAGACCATACGCCCTGGAGTACGCGATACAGAGCTCAACGATGACATTGGCGAGCCAGTTACCGGAGACTGAGGAACCACTTGACGGCTTCTTTTAGTTGGACATGGGGTAGGCGTCTCCAACATACTGTCTCCACTCGACGATCCGCGCATAGAGAACGTATCCGATACCTGCCGCCTCAACTCTCGTCCAGGAATCTGTTGCCAGGCTTCTCCAAACTCGCTCTCGTCAACGTCGGAGTCATTGACTATTTGAGTTTGCGGAAAGTCCGAGACTGGCCTACAATCGTTAGGATTTTGGATATCCCTGAGTCCTCGTGGTACGTGCTGTGAAACGCCAAAAAAGTGTCGTTCTTCGAGTGCTTCTTCGGCGTCCTTGGAGGGTAGAGGACGTATAGTACCATCGTCTTCCCTGATACCAATCGGCTTTCGAATGTCTAGATAATCCGATTTCGTGCTATTTGCGTGCGTTTCGTCCTCTGCTCTTGGTTCGGATTCGGCAGCCCAGATAACGCGCCTAGTTTCTGCATCGAGAGCGTGCTTCTTGATTTCCTCGGTGCGATGCGCGATCTCTTCGGCGGGAGTGAGCGCGGGAGGTGGTATAGCCTCTGGTTGAACGGTCCACCAAAAGCCCGATTATCGTGCTCTGTCGAGGAAGGGAGGTATGTTGCAATGGAGCTGACGCTAACATCCACTCTGCAGGTAGGTAGGGAGACCATGAGCATTAGGAAAAGATTTTCAAGAGATCGTAGATCCTCACTCGTGCCATCCTGCATTGAGATTCCCTAGGTTCCATGTATCGGGTACCTCGTGCGTTTCATGTGTAGAGAAATACCACTTGTCTCGTTCATAATCACCAGGTTTGAAATGCGGAGGCTCGTACTCGGATGGAGTATCGTCAGTGTAGAAGACCTTGAAGGTGGCGTAGCGGCGCTCTGGACAAAGGGTATTTAGCAGTTCTTGGTAGCGGAGAATGACTTCTGCTTACTAGGAAGAACGTCCATCTGGTGCATCGAACTGATCAACGTCTTGAGGAGTGTCTGTAGCAGTGAGAATTGATCAGAACAGAGAAGAATCGAGAACGACATGAATGTACCTTGACGCTTCGCTTGACATCTTTGAGGGTCGGAACTGTACCTCTCTTTGCTGCTTCCACGACAGGGTCATTTCCTTGCAAAGACATACGCTTGAGATCGTCACCGAGGCTCATCACTGGAATGATCATGTCCGTTCCCGGTATCGTGTGGTACTATCGCCAATACTACGATGAGCAAAAGAGAGAAGGAGGAAGGGAGATCAGGAGATACCTGAAAATTGAAAGTGTATGCTTCGACAATACTGAAATCGAGTCAGAACGGCAAGGAAAGCAGCATATATGCGGTATATACTGACTTGTTCGGGTCTTTGCTGTCCTGAAAACGGAAATGCATTCATGAGCGTTCAATTCCATGTAATGAGATCGAGTGGCACGCACGAGATATATAGCAAATACAAAACTCTTGAGGTACTGCTTTTGCAGAGCATCGAAGATACCGTATTCCTGTATACCAGAGATATCGAGATTAGAACAAGCTGCACAAAAAAGTCAGGATTCGATGAACGCACCAGATAATTCAAAATCCTATCAGCTTCATCCGTGTAGCCGCGAGTCATCGTCTATGGAAAAAGGTCAGTCAGCGTCACTTCTATGAACGATTTTCGGTGCTTACCATTATTTTGAATCCATTGACAGTCTTCTTACCGGTTACTGGCGACGTGAACGTGGACTTGGACGCCGGTGCTTGCGACTCTGACATTAATGAATCGTCGCTGGTGGTAAAATGACCTATGAATTATATCACGATGAGCAGATCCTACACAGATTGAAACAAGACAATGACTTACTTTCTGTAAAGTTGTCTTGCGGCAGAAGATCCCTCATGTAGGTGATACAGCCCAAACCAGCCTTGATCAGCGTCTGCACAGCGGCAAGACTCTGCGTGGAAGATATAGCTTTGGTCTCGGTACGATTCGCTTGTGCCTGCATCTTGGTCGGTAGATCGACCTTGACTGGGAGGAGATGAAGTGGCCGACACCGAGAAGATGGAGGAAAGAAGGAAAGAAGAAAGACGAATTCTTTACAAAACCGCGTCCGCGTCATATATCGGATCACGTGGTCCTAGCACTTTGCGCGCGCATGGGCGCCTGTGAGCTGCGTACAATCAAAACGCTGTTCACGAGCATGATTCTCATTCAGCATAATAATGTCCCCTTCGGGGTGACATACGAAAAAATTGGAACGATACAGAGAAGATTACTATTGATGCACTAGTAATGCAATCGGTACTAGAAGTGCAATCCGACAATAAATCTCTTTCGTCTGAATGCATTTCGAGTCCGCTCCCTTTCAGACTTTTAATATAAGCTCTTATAAATGTACTCTAAAGGTCAGTCTATTTATATGGGCGAGATGAGAGCAAGAAAATATTCAGCATTTTTGCGAAGTTTGAAAATCTCACTGTTTTGGGCTTTTTATGCCCGGTAGAGGTGAACAATTTTTTTGTACTTTTGAGGCTTGGACAGGACATTTATATAGACTAATTAGGGTGTTCGAAGATTATCCGGCAGTTTTAATTGAAGTTGAACGTTCTCAAGCAAGGAAAGAGAGGTGAAAGTGCAGCTTCGGGGATTGCCGACGCCTGCCAAAACGCGATTGCATTGCCCGCCAAATTTTGACCTCTTCTCGGCTCAGTGCTGGCTGGACTCAACGTTCACCTAAAATCGTCAAACTCGGGAATTACATACTTTAGGGAATGTACAGCTTAAGTTCAAAAAACGAAGCCCATTGGTTGATATTTGCAGAACTTTTATGATACGGACATTTGCGATTGCACTTCTAGGACTAGAATAGTAGCATGGCCCCTGCACAAGGATGACACGCTTTTCCGGAGTGGTAGACCTACGGGTCTCAATATTTATTTTGTTTTTACTCAGTACATGTATATCTTTTCTGGACGAAGTTGATAAATTACGTATATGGAAATCGACAACCGTAGTGAAAATTATAGGAGTTCCTGACGCCGATGGATAGGATATTCTCTGTCCATCCGAATTTATGCGACGCGAAAATTGCTCTGTAAGGCTTTCTTTCGAACAAAGTTAATAAACTGTATGAAAACCCACAACCGTAGTGAATACATATGGACAACTTTGATCCTCGAGTCCAGAATGATTACTACATATACAGCAAGGGAAAGATATAGGCGCGAACGAGTATGTATGTGTGAAGATAAATTAAGCAGTAGGTATATACGCGGCGAACGCGAGAGGCGGATGACATTGGGTAGCGCGCGGCATCAACAATATGTACTTAGTAGGAGGGAAGATAGTATAGACTTTGCGTAGCGAACGAGCAAATTAGGTCACCCAGACTAGAAGGAAAGAACTTGATCAGCATGCACGCAAAGTCGAGAAGGAGCACGACGTACAAGCAAGTGCGATAACCAGATAGAGCGTAATGAGCATCAAACCCTCCATGATAGTTCGATTTGCCATCCCTATTAAGAGGAGGGTCAATTTCGTGGTCGAAGCGACGGAAAAGAAGAAACCAACTGAATTAGTGTATTGACCAGGAAAACAGATGCGAAGAATGTGATTGTCTGTCGGAGAAACAGATCAGCTCGAATATCCTTCTTCGTTGAATATACCAGAGCATACCTCAAAGTTGGCAAAGAACAAGGTAAGTTCGTGATTCGAGCTGTTCAACATGTCGGTCAATATCACATACTGCAGGTTGTGAAACGTCGTCACTTACATCCATCCAATAACCACCAAAAGTGGAATCACAAAGGCGGCAATTTGCTATACAGAGAAAGAAGATGTCAACTGACAGTTCGATAGCTAGTTCGCACAATTCAAACACTCACGATTGAAGAACCAACACAGATACCAATAGTAAGCTCCATTTGACCTTTAAGCGCCATCCAAACAGATGTGACGTGCTCTGCAGCATTGGCCTGAAAAGATGGAATGTATACATGAGCGTCAAACAAATGATATCGTATGGCACGTACCACAATGGGTAGCAAGATCAGTCCGATAAAAGGTTTGGGATGTGGTATCGGTCGGCGAATTCCTCAATGGAAGCGACCACTGTCGTCGGATGAATAATAATTCATCGCGGAAGGCGATTCTCACTCACAGTAGTCGGCGCAGAAGGCAGTTATAACAGTTACGGTAAGAAGTCTGTTCAAGCACGATCAGGTATAAGAAGCTACAGAGAAGGTCAAGACATACGAGATGGATGCAGCAGCAATGTTCATCTTGGGCACTTCCTCCTCTTCGTTTTCCGTCTCGGCTTGGAAAAGATACGCATGAGACTTGAGCTACAGTGGAGGAGCGTAAGCAACAGACTCGTGCCGTTGGTATAAGCACGAACCTGGAAGTAAAGATACGCCACGTAAACTCCAAGAAGCAAGACTGCAGTTCCTCTGGAGATGGTCAATAAACCGCTGATCCTCTCTGGATCTATATCGGGTTGTGAGGAATTGAACGATAAGGAAGTAGAACCAGCAGCACCTATGGCAGTGGTTGTGTTGAGAGGGTCAGCAAACAAACTTCCATGTGGACTCTTGACGCTGTTGTAAGCAGCTGGGATGATGAGCGTTATGCAGGCCAACGTCATCAACTAGATGTTCTATATTAACAAGAATCCTTGAAAAGCAATACGGCAGCATACCGAACTCGATCTGATAGAGCCAAGAGGTAAATAACAAGGCGAAAAAGGTGACGTTGGAACTCACGCTTGAGCGGCGGTAACTTGAAAATTACTCTCCGGATATTTGAATCCAGCTGCAAAAGGACGTCAACTGCTAAGACCATTAACGCATGAGGGCCCACAAACCAGCAAGGAAAGAGCATCCAAGAACAAGGAGGATGTTGGACAGTATGGATCCTAGTAGCTGAGAGAGATGGGATGAGGCTCCGAGTAGGATGCGAATTGATAGGGGGGGAACGCACAGAGTTCTGAACGATAACAAGCTGATCTAGAAGATAAAGTTAGATAAAATTGGATGCCAAGGCGTGACAGCACGAGCCTTGCATGAGAGCAGCAATGCCGACAATAATCTCCACTGCGTTTCCAAACGAGGCGTTCAATAATCCAGCAAGAGTCTGACCGAGCTTTATCGACATTTGGTCGGTTGCAGTTCCCAAAAGCTAAAGGTGAATCTGATCAGTGAAACAGAACATTTGAGAATTATTCTCTCCTCACCGAAGCCAATGGGACAATGGCAAGGAAACTGAATGAGAATCGCAGCGCAGCATCCAAGTTGAGGTTGTGAGCAATGATGCTCAAAGGTATGAAAATGAGGAGGATATTGATCCATGACCCCAAAATGAAGAATTTGATGGAATCGTAATAGGAAGGTTGTCCTTCTGCCTTGAAAAGAGCTGAAGTTCGATGAAGGAAAGACCCATCAGACTCTGAGAAATTTCTGCGGTCGCCATTGGGCAAAAGGGAAGTTCTTTCCGAAGGAGGGGGAGACATATGGCGAAGATAGAATTCAATAAAGGAATGAGCGTATATATGCGAAAAGCTGTTGAGAGACAATTCAAAAGTCTAAAAAAGGCGATGCAGTGCCAAGAAAAATACCGGGCGCTGCGTGGCTCCGATCGGAGGTAAGCGCCCTCTACAGAAGCCCTTCTGCTGCCTTTACTACGTCAGCGTTGTATGATACGAGCTCATCCACCTTCAAGTGCTGCACATCCGAGTACCTCACCAGCCTTGCCTCTGAATTCTCCTCCACCTCTATCGTCGTGACAGACACATTAAAACAAATCCAATTCGTTATCTCTGCTTCTGCTTTGACTCTACCGCTCGATATTAGATTCTTCACCAAAGCACTGATGAAGCCTCCATGTGAGACAACCAAAACTTGATGAGGTTTCTTGCCTGGAGCTTTGGTCAAACCATCGACTATTTGCGTATCCCACCAAGTCAAAGCGCGATTCAAGAATATCTGGATATTTTCTGCTGTCTCATCTAGCCCAGTTTGTGCTCGTTTAGCTGAAATGGGAAGTCCTTCTAGTTTCCCAAAGCACTTTGAATTTATGGCAAGTCAGCCAAAACCTACATCGAGAAATAGATAATGACTTGCACGTTCTCGAAGATTCTTATCTTTAACCAGTGTAATGCTGTCGCGTTTAGGATGGTCTTTCAAGATAATCTCAGTAGTCTGAACGTTATTTTAGCTTCAGAACCCTCACTGTAACTTACCAGTAAACTCACCTCTACTGCTCTCTGCAGATCGCTGGTTAAAGCGAAATCAAGGTCCACATCCCTGAAAAGATCTACAGCCATTTCTGCCTGCTTCCTTCCAGCCTCATTGAGCAGCGTATCTAGTTGACCTTGGATGATATGTGCTCTGTTTTCGTTTGTTTCCCCATGTCGAAGAATGTAAACTTTCGCGACGAGCATATCGGATTCTGATCGTGACGGTTACCTGAAAAGGTAAGGAATACATAAGCGCCTCATCGCGCTCATTTGGCCGAGGCCGATCATTCATCGCCAACGAGTCATTCACCAGTGAAAAACTCTCCTTCCACTTTGACAATGAACTACTCATCCTCTAGCATCGAACTCGCTCCTCTTGGTGCATCCAGTTCTGCTATCGTGAATGATCGGTAAGTTAGAATCTTGGACTCGGTACTTCTAATCCTGATCTCACGCACGCAGAAAAAGACCCGAAATCGAACTCAGTAGGCCTGTATCACATACTTCGACCCATTCTCAAGGCGCGATACTCGAAAATGAACCAGAAAATGCAGTTTCCCTGCCGCCGATGGTACGATGACCAAGTCTAGGGGCTTCTTACTACATTGAACTAATGAATGGGAAATCTAGGATGGTGGATTCCATGCTTGGGCCTACCTTTTCAGCGCATGGTTTATCGAACTCTTAGTTTGGTATGTTCCTTGACCAGTTGATGCAATCCCTGGACTTGACCTGTACAAAGGTCATTCCCCTTCTCCTACGGAGTCTTCCTCAATTTCTATACGACAGACCCGACCTTCAAAAATGACTCATCCACCTCGCTGGCCCTCGTCGGATCACTGTCAAGTGGCTTACTGTATCTCACTTCCCCAATCGTTCTACTTGTCATCAATAGATACCCTTGGCACAAACGAAACGCGATGATTTTGGGTGTTGTGCTTTGCGTGTCGGGGTTGGTTGGAGCAGCGTTCTCGACGAAGATTTGGCAGTTGATCATCACGCAGGGTATAATGTATTCATTGGGTGGAAGTAGGTCCATCTAGATGCTCCTGGTACGATAGGAAGACTCATTTGGACAGGTTTACTCTATTTCCCAATGTCAACCTATCTTTTCGAGTGGTTCTCAAAGAAGAAAGGCCTGGTAAGCCTTCCCCGCTTCTTTTGATACCTTCTCTGATCCAGAATTTCGATGTTCAGGCAAACGGAGTTATATTCTCTGGCACAGGTATACTACACATGCTTTGTTTGGACAAGCATTAATGACTTTCGTAGGTGTAGGAGGAGTGATAACTCCTTTCCTCGTTGAAAACCTGCTCAACAAATACGGTCGGAAAACTACCTTGCTTTCCCTAGTACGTGAGATTTTTTGATAGTTTAGTAGCTCACTGTAACCCCGCATCTTCTATTCCTAGGCTGTCGCTTTCCTCGTCTTTTCGATCCCTTGTTTACCGTTTCTCAAGCCTCGGCTCCCGGTCGCACAAGTCGTAGACGTGCGAGCGATCAATACCAGATTTCTGACGTACAGTCCCTTCTGGATTCTGTTTGCGGCAAACATACTTCAAGGATTAGGAAGTTTCCTGCCTTCCCTGTATCTTCCAAGTGCGTATATCAATTATTTCAGGCCTCCAGTGGTCTCATTTCTGTCTCAGCGTTCGCTTCGGATCTCAAACTTGGAACCACCTCGGGAACTCTTGCACTTGCCTTTATCAATGGTGAGTTCAAGGGCTAATACCATACCAGAATCTCACCGCTTGAATAGGTGCCTCGGTCCCAGGTCTCGTCTTCCTCGGATGGCTCTCCGACCTACTTGATGTCCGATGGTCTATCCTGTTATCATCCCTCGGCTCTGCTCTCTCCGTGTTCTTCCTCTGGGGATTCACTGAGAGCCTTGCTCCCCTCCTCACGTTTGCCTGTGTCTATGGCTTCCTCGCACAGAGCTGGAGTGCATTGTGGCCTCGATTCGTGGCTACAGCGGATGGAGATGATCCTCGGCAGGCGTCAACGCTCATGGGTATCTTTGTAGCAGGTAAGATTCCTCCCCATATCTAACAATGTAATAGGGATACTAATAATGAACAACAGGCCGGGGTATTGGAAACGTTTTATCTGCTCCGATTGCATCAGGATTACTTCATCCGTGGTACTTGACGAATAAATCGCATGCGGCCGCGTATGGGTTTGAGGGTTATGTAAGTTCTATGACACTGTCGTGTCGACGTCCAATTACATCTGAATGCAATTTGTTCGTTGCAGGGCCCTCTCATAATGTTTACAGGACTGACACTCCTAGTAAGCTCTTTGGGTACAGGTTACCGTGTTTTGGAGAGGAGGACCGCAAGGTCCTGAAACCTGATGTTAGTACGACCCAGTTCGGAACGCAGTGTTATTAGCAGAAGAACTGATGATAGGGAATTACGACGGTTATAAGATTTTTGCGATGAATATTTTACTGTACAGCGATACTCAAAAAGGTGTTACACACATGTTTCCTAATACCACATCGTACATATCTACTCATCTCTTTCCTCCTTTGGGTTTCGGTTGGGTACATAGGGCAGCATGGCATTTTTGACATTTTCTCCTCTTATAGACATACACAGTCCTTAGTTTTTTGAGATATACATATAACAGTGATACGGGCTCGATGGATGTAGGTACCTAGTCAAAAGGACATTGGCATTGCTAAGTCATAAATCAAGAGACGAAATAGGCAGAGGACAGAACGAAAACGAAGATGGTATTATCAACATACTGCACGAATAGTTCCCCCTCCAATTACCCCAGGAATTTTGTTTCGTCCAACTTGTAACGATTATCATTTCTCCCATGGATTTCAGTAAGGCGTTTGTTTATCTCTCTGAATAATACATATCTCATTATGTGGTTTATATAGACGTTCACTTCGCTTTCGAGGCGACTATTGTACAAGATGATTGAAAAAGGAGAGATCAATGAAAAGGGTTCCCAGCTATTCAGCTGCTTCTTCACTCCTCGCGAGCAAAGGGAAAGGGAAAGAAGCCGTGCCTGTGGTCATCACCCCTGTGGTGGTCTCTGTGCCCACCGAATCCACCAAAGCCTCCAGGGAACTTGTCTTCCGACTCTTCAGCGCGACGATAACCCCCGAAATGATGTCCGTGTCCTGAGACAATATTTTTAGTCTTTCACTCTCGTAAAGATTCAAACAAGAATTCACGTACTACCATGGTCGTGGTCGTGTCCTCCCCTGTGGTGGTCTCTGTGTCCACCGAAGCCTCCGAAGCCTCCTGGAAACTTGTCTTCCGACTCTTCAGCGCGGCGGTAGCCACCGAAGCCATGTCCTGATATTATATCTTCAGTCTTCCATTCTCGCAAAGAAGATGTCCAACTCTGTGCTCACCGAACCCTCCCGGAAACCTGTCATGGTCTCTTCCTCTGCCAAAGCCCCCTTCACCAAAGCCACCTACAGTGTCGTTGGTGTTCATTGTAGAGATCTTTATAATATGCAAGACATACCACGACCCCCAAAGCCTCCATCGTCCTCAATCTTCGTCGATGTACCCCAGGCTGATGAACTCTCCCTGAACCCATCATCTACGTCCTCATCGCGACGGAAGTGATCGTGAGCACCGTGTCTTCCATGTCCTGCAATGTTATGATTTAGCGATATCCGCAGACTCATCTAGTTGGAGGAAATGAGCGCACCATGATCATCACGGTGTCCACCTCTGTGGCCATCACGGTTGTGTCCACCCCTATGGCCGTCATGATCATGCTTCGCCTCTGTGGCCCCCAAAACCGCCGCCGAAGCCTCCCTCACCACCCGGGAACTTGTCTTCAGCTCGGATGGCAATATCGCCAGACTAGATTTATTCAACGATTAGCAGCTCGCTCCTCATGAATAAAAACAAAACACCAACCTCGATGAATCTGTTGATGTTTAGACCATGAGCAGTGGTCAAAAGCGCAAGAAGAGCCATGGCTTGAGCTACAGAAAATCGCATCTTGTTGAGAAGCAGGCTGTATAGTGTATCGGATGAAATGTATCGGAAGCTGGGTGCTTGGAGAGACACTAGCTGAATATCCTCCTCTTTTATAGCATCTTACCAGCGTAAAGGCAAACAAGTTTGGAGAAAGTGTGTTGTATGCACCAAAGGTACGCCACCCAAGAGAAATCTAAACACACGGTCGAATGAGCCGGTCAAAATGAGTAGCGTAGCCAAATTGAAGCTCATCTCAATTATTGAGGCATTCCATTGTTTTGGCTACAGACGACGCCTCTGCACCTATATTCGCCAATTTTGCAGTAAATAAGTTTATTTAATACTTGCACCCCTGCGTCCCGACTGCAGCCCGTTTTGGAAATCGTATTACTGTATTTGTACATAAGCCGCTTTGCTGTCATTGCAGTTTAGATTGTGCGTAGCCTTCCTGCGGCGGCTGTGCCAAGTATCATACCGTGAAAAACTGCTTTGGGTCTGCCCACTGGCTCCACCTTCTAACTTTTTGTCTTCATTGTCGAAGTCGAAGAATGCTCCTTGGCGACGATATCAGTACATAAGAGGATTAAGCTGCTCTGTAAGTGCTTAACACTCGGTTCCGAGCTTGAAGATGCACTGATGCGCCTCTGTGGTGTTGTTAATGAGGAGTGGCAAAGAGGTATCTGGAATGGATAGATTTCATGAGGTCGATGTGTTGCTCCGCCATGCAGGCGCCTAGGCTATTTTCATTAAAGCTACCTCATCGGAACAACACAAAAATGGAATAATCCTGGTTCAAGAAACTGATACATCCCTTCGGCGTCGCGTGTTGTCATAATCGACGTGCGGAGATCTCTGGCTGTCTGCAGTGCTTATATCCTCTCTGAAGATATTTTCCTTTGACTCGATTCAGATATGTTATAAATTGGACGAGAAATAGAAGCTTGTAAGTAGTAGCATTCGATGGCTCCGGATAATTGCAATCTATTTTACCGAGGCGATTTCGAATAGGTGAAAAACCTGGGTCATTTCCATATCAACCCGCCACTATAACTACAAGTCCAAGGGAAAGAGAACTAGTACAGGAGAGTACATTGTCTATTTCGTTCTACGCCTTCTTTGTTGATCTTCACTGCGGTGGGCCGCTTGCACTCAGTTCATGTTTGAAGGTCCTCCAATTGTTCCATTAAACCTCTGTACTAGGAAAGGCCCTAAAATTAGTTCCCAGCTAGGGCCCTGCCCCCATCGTCTCGATCATCTTCATCGCCGGTCCGCCGTTCCCGCCGATTAAGTCGAGGAGGAAAGCAAGCAAAGGCCCGCGCAGCGCAAGCACCACGCAGTGGGCTCGCGGCAGCGTTAGGAAGGGGGTCTGGGGGAAACGTAGTTTCCTCCCAGTGCTCCACGCAGTGGCCGTCGCGGCGCGCCGCAATCAGAGTCAATAATTATAGTTTATTACTTAACTTGGATATTTTGGACGGAAAATGAGAGAAAGAAAGGGAAGCCGCGCAGCGGAGGCACCACGCAGTGGCTCGCGGCAGCGAAAGGAGGGGTTTGGGGAACGTAGTTCCCTCAACGCACCACGCGCAGTGGCCGCCCGGGCCGGCGTCCGTAAGAGAGCCATAAGTGATACTTTACTTCCGAGCTCACCTATCGATCGGACTTTTGGCGCCCAGACTTGTAGGGCCTATGTAGGGCCGATCGGCCCTAAATTTGTATGGTAGGGCCACAGGGCCTTTAGGCTTTTCCTGGTTCAGATGTCTTCACAATTGTTGAGGCTGTTCGATTTGAGAGACCAGCGCTACCAGCCTTTTCTCGGATCTTATATTTGGCGGACTGCCTGTTTCATTGATCATGAAAAACATGAATAGGGTGGCTTTTTAAAAAATGAATAGGGTCGTTTTCAGCGATTGCTTGATCGTTTCGAATCATGCCCAGCTTATTTTTTTTTGGGTACGTCTTTCTAGCATTAAGGAGTGCAATACAAATAGAGTTTTGGTGATGCTGATGGCAATAGTGAAAAAGCGAGGGACACGTGGTTGCGAAATACAGCTTTGACCTCTTTCTGTTTTCGTCCGCATTGACATCTCCAGTAGTTAGTACTTCTTCGATTTAGTTTCAGGTACAAGACCTGCAGATCCCCGCTGACAGTCAGTGGATCGAGCTCCGAGACTCGACGGAACAGCCTCTTCTCCGAGTCCCAGAATCGATGGCTCCCAAGCATGGTTCTTAGACACGAATGCTATGCGGAAGCCATAGGAGCTGTTTAGCTTTCGAGACTGGAGAGTATCGAGTCCTATGGCTGTGGCTTCCTGCGTATAAAAGCCGCGTGAACTTTCTCGATGATTTCGACAAGCTCCCTAGCTAACATCCCTACTAAGTACTACTACAAGCATGTTCTCTTTCTCTCGCCTCATCACCATTTCTGCTCTTGCAGTCTCATTTTCAGGTAAGCTCTTTACTCGACTTTTGTCTTTACAAGCCTTTTATTTATTTTCACTTCTCAGAATCCGCGAGCATCATACTCCGCGATACGACCGACACCAATGCCACTGACTCCTCCGCCGACAATAGCACCGTCACCGACGTAGCCGCTATCATGGCGGCTGCTACTCAAGTCTACCAGAAGGGTGGTGCATCTGCAGATGCTGCTCCGTATCAACCGGTCCCTGCTCCCGCAATGACTGCTGATAATGGGACTCTGGTCAATGCTACGATTCCGACAGCGACCACCTCTCGTCGTGATCTTACACGTAGAGACTCTAGCTCAGATGATGGGTATTGGACGGTCTTTTCTGGATCAGGATCCTACGACCCCGACGACACCAATGACCGCGACGCAGCAATCGAGGGCAGCTACTATTTGACTTACAAGCTCGTCTCTAACGACACTAGTGTGTATCCTCAGAGTGTCGAAGACTGCTTTCAATTTTGCGATAGCGTACCTGAATGCGGTCAGTAACACACTTGTTTTTTTTTTTCTACGTTCCGAAACTGACCATTATATATCTAACAGTGTATGTGAACATGTATTACGAAATGAACAACCATTATTGGACTATGTATTCTCCGAACAGTCCAACCTGAAATGCGCTCTTTATGGCGACGTATCACCCCGCTTCCGAAAAAACCAACTTTGGAGGCCAGCAGCTCGAATCTGGGAACACCAACTACATCCAAGACAGCGTCGCATACGCCAAGTCAACTGGACCTATAATCGGCGCCACACCCTCTGGCTATACCCAGGTCGGTTCTGGGCCCCTTCCAGGAGCCAACAACGCTCCAAGCTACTTGGTAAGTTATTGCTCATCGCTTTCATTCGAATTTTCCACTGATTGTTCAATAGACCTTCTACTTCCTCGCCCAGTTCGACTTCAATGCATGTGCCACCCTTTGCAATAACCTTGCTGCTGATTCGAATGGAAATACTTGCAAGTATTTCAACATTTGGAGGGCTGTTGTGTCTGATGCTCCCGTCACTTATACTTGCTCTCTGGTAAGCACCCTACTCTTGTCTTAAACAAGCGTAGTGACCCTAAACCTTGTCTTTCAGTACTACGATGTCCCCGACATATCCACTGCCGATAACTATGGTGATGCGCAAAACAACCTTGTCGTTACCGATTCTTATGGTTTCGCCAAGAATTGATGGATCCACTTACTGGTATTACGCTTTTTTGTATAATATGGCTGAGTTTTCGTTCTCTCTCTAGGTTTTACGAATTTGTTGTTTCATATGTGTACATCATTCATATAATATATTTTCTGAGCTCTGGATTCGTCTCACACTCTCGTTCGAGTTACTTTCGCTAATCACATCACGCGTTGAGTACTAGGTGATGAATCCGTAGACGGCAATTTTGTAGACTGCTCACCCATGGGGTTCGCAGGATTCGGATACCAGAGCTGTGAAGAGGAATGCTGTCAAGTATCTCATCGATGGATGTAAAGGTCGAATGGGAGCTACATACCCTCGCAATTTGAGGAGGGGGAAGTATTCGTGCAGTATGTTGATAGTATACCATCCTCGTTTTCGTTCTGTACTCTGACTATTTCGTCTTTTGATTTGTGACTTCGCAATGCCAATGTCCTTTTCAACTAGGTACCTACATCCATCGAGCCCGTATCACTGTTATATGTATATCTTAAAACTAAGGACTGTGTATGTCTATGAAGAGGAGAAAATTGTCAAAAATGCCATGCTGCCCTATGTACCCAACCGAAACCCAAAGGAGGAAAGAGATGAGTAGATATGTACGATGTAGGTTTTAGGAAACATGTGTAACACCTTTTTCAGTAGAGTGGGGTGAACAGGAAATGGTTTTGTATGCATGCAGTGTATAGTATGTATATGTTACAACAAGGCTGCGACTTCGGCGGCGAGCTCTTGAACTCGAGCCTCGCTTGCAAAGTTTTGAGACAGTAAGGGAAGGGTGTCGCGTATAGTTTGAATTTGAGTTGGCTCCAGCGACGTTCCGCTTGTTTTCAGGGCATGTAACTAAAAAGAGATAGGTCTGAGCGAGAACTTGGAAAAAAACGGACTGAAAATCTTCCACTGACAGTGTTTCCCACAGCGAACAGCGCACGGTAAACTGTTTCCGAATCTGCCGTCTCGTTTCTCAAAATCTAAAAAAGACGAGTACGTTTAGTATTCAACATGTATATTCAGGAAGGCGTCACTTACCCCTAGAGACAGCTCGAAAAATTGTTGACGCTGAGGAATGTCGAACGCAGAGCGAAGTTGCGTGCAAGACATGCTACGGAGTGTTGTCAAAGCCGGCCCAGGCAGAGAACATCATCAATGGCACGTACTTGAAAAGAATCGTAGCTAGACAGGTACGCTGGGCTTTCAATAAAAGTTCATACGGTAATTGGCTCAGAGCAACCAAAATCTAAACCAAAAGGTCATCGTGAGCGGTCGTATTCGAAAAAAAATACACCAAAAAAACGCACATCGTTAACCCATGTTCCATCAACATTCGTACTCTCCTGAAACATATTCGCCATCGTCTTAAGCGCCAACGTGATATTGATCTCTCTGGACTTCAATAGTGGAGCAGTCCAGGGCGAGGACCATTCTCCTGCTGCGAGAATAGCTTGTAAGAAACGACTCTTAAGAGCAGAAGTCTCGAAAGCCCCTGCACAAAATGCTGCTACCAGTCGACTGAGATCCACAACTAGATCAAAAACACGATCAGAGCTGTTACCGAAAGAAGGTTGTAGAGCAAATGTACCTGGGTAAAGAGACGCTGAAGGCCATCGTTCGAGTACTTGAATGATAGCTTCGACGTTTGAAGCAGTGGGTACAGCAGGTTTTGGGCGCTGGGATTTGGGGTCTGTGGCTTGAGTGAGGTAGGCGAATGTGTCTTCAAAAGAAGCAATTTCTTGGGGATATAGAGCGAGTGACGATGTAGACTTCTCTTTTCAGCACGATACGTTTGGATGAATGCGAGGAAGAAACTCACTATCTCATCCCGTAGCCTACCATCGATTTCAAAAGTCTTGTGACTCATGGAAGGAACGTTAGCAGGTTTGTAAAGGTTCCACGCCGCCTGGAAAGAAAGATACAATGTGAAAAATGTCTGAGGATTGCCAGCAAAGCGATATCGCTTACCACTGGAATTCGTGACACTGTAGCAGAAGGAGGAGGATTGGGTGCAGTTTGGGGAGCGCCAGAATATCGGGAAGCCCCAGTAAAAGGATCCATAAACGCAGAAGAGGGTGTTGAAGGGGCTGAGGTGGCAGCTGAATTACCGGTGTATCTTGAAGCGCCAGTGTAAGGATCCACGTATGCTGAGGATGCTGAAGATGGAGCCGGTGCTGAATTAGCGCTGCTTCGATATCTTGAGGTACCTATAAAGAGTTAGGCACAAGACTTGAATTGATGCACGGCAATATGGGTAACGCGTACCTGTAAATGGGTCTACATAGTCTTCGTTGGAGCCTAGATTGATGCCAGCAGTGTTTTTCTCGATGAAATTCACAACCTCGTCGACATAGGTGAGCGGAAGCTCATTGGCGTGAAGGAACCTTTGAGCAGCAGCAAAAGGGTTTTCTAGGGAAAAGAAAGATCATTAGAGCCAAGACAGCCAGTGAAGTATTGACATCGCTCACCTGTAACGTTGAAGGCAGTTTTAACGGAGGAACCCCATCTTGGATATCCACGTCAAAGACATAATCGTATTCTTTGCCTTGATACAACTGCTTTCTGCCCTGGCCAACAGCATCGACGACATCTCCGATCTTCTGCCAGCTGTTACTGGACGCATCCCACTAGCGAAAGATACTCGTAAAGGACCCCAATTATTGTGTGTCATAAAGACGTACCTGATGTGCCTCTACAATATCATTGTTCCTTATCATTTTGACCTCCCCCGATTTCTTTCCTGGAGAGCGGTAGCGTGAGAGTGCGGTTAGGATGCAGAAGAACGGCCAAGAACTCACCTGGCACGTTTAGAGCTTCTGGTCCCGGCAGATCACTCTTCTTTACATCCCCAACTTGCTGAGATGGAAGGGCTTGACTGGCAACCATGTCGTCGTAAGCTTTCAGTTCCTCAGAGGATGCCCAGCGCTCCTCAGCTTCGCTGAACACGCGAATCACACCGTCGCTACATCCGCTCACAATGTCACCGTTAGGCATTGTGGAAACTGCCCATACAGATATCGCCGGATGAACGAGGACCTGAGAACACTCTCCGTCTAAGCTAGCATTAGTAACATCCTAGAAAAGCATGTTGTACAGCGCACCTTGCCAAATTCGAACAGAACGATCTTCTCCGCCAGAGACTATACCACCAGATGGCAGAATGGAAAGGCTGTACACGAAAGAGGTGTGCCCTGAGAGTGAATATATAAGATCGCCACCTAGAGTCCACACACGTATTTCGCTAGGAAAGTTCTTGAGCAGATGCTCAAGGTACAGATATCATACAAAGATACCTGTCATTAGAGCACGACGCAAAACCAAGATCTGGGATCAATGCTAATCCACGGACAGCGTCTTGGTGTCCTCTGAATGTTGAGATTAGTTTGTGTTGGTTCCAGAGCTTGATCGTCTTGTCTGCGGATGCTATGATCTGGATTAGAGATAGGTTTGGCTGAAGTCGGAACAAACTCACCGGTCAAAACCTGCTCCTCATCCACCGCTAAGACTGCCCATACCGACTGTTCGTGTCCTTTGAGTTCATACGCCAGATTGAAGTTTTTCCATACTTTGGCCGTACTACAGAACGATCAGTCGAGTGAATGACTTGTAAGAAGATTTAAAGCGCACCGATCCCAAGAACCAGATATTATAGTGCCGCCAGGCGTGACATCGAGCGTACAAACGTTCTCCGAGTGGCCCAAGAGGGAGAAATCCGGATCTTCCTTGGGTGAGGACAAGGAATAGACATTGATAATGGAATCTTGGCTGCCAGTTACAGCATATCCTGAAAGGGAATATCAGAACACGAATCTCTTTGATTACAAAGGGTCAAACAACCTTTCGGCGCATCCGGGGTCGGTGGGATATAAGCCACTGCGTTCACGTATCTTGGGCTGGCTCTGATGACAGTCTCTGCAGTAAAACTAGACGAGGATTCTGCCTTTTGCCATGAAATCGCTGTTGAATCTCGAGATGCCGACAAGATTGTATCGTTTGTGGGTGAGCTCACGGCGCGTACCTAAAGAAATTGGAAGCGTAAGACTCGGTACGATTGCCAGCAGCAATGGGACATACATCGGAAGTATGGGCCTTCAAAGTGGCCGATAATTTGTAGGGCATTGGGAGAACAAAGAATCGGAAGATGAAAGTCAAGATCAAGAGCGAAAAGCTTACGCTAGACGCTGCAGAACTAATTCTCAGTGTATTCTGACAAATTAATGGTCGAGCCTTGCTTCAAAATCGGAAACATGATAATTATAACGCTGAGTATTTTCAAATATGTACACCACTCTAACGAACCCCACTGTAGTATAAAAGCAACAGCAGGGGGATACGGAGGTCCAGTCTATGCCTTGCACCAATTTTATCTCCTGCGAGGGCCTCACGACCAACGACATCACGCTACTGATAAAAACGCGACGCTGGAAAGGTCGCAGAGGGGATGAAGAAAAAGTCTCTACACGTGAGCGGCGCTTTAAACTGGAGGTTAAGGGCAGGGCAAGACAAATGCGGTCAGGGCAGGCGAAACGCGGTTTGCTCCCGCCTACTTTGTACAATTTTTTTGCATTGACAAGAGATGCTACATAGAGTCAAGAGCAATACCTTCTCGAAGATCTAAGCAATTCACTTCAATCTTTGCGGAATCACCAGTGCCTCCCCTTCTTTGCTTAGTGACCATGCTCTTCACAGTCATGTTCTATTGGTTTTTCAAGATACTCTAATAATCCACTGCGGAACTATGTACAGTCTACAGCATCCGCATCACTTACTCGTGACCGCTTGTATGCTAACCGTATTCAAGCCTTGGATTCCAACTTTGAGGTACCCTTTTTCTTCCTCCAAGAGTTTCAAAACCTCACGATCAGCTTTCAACTCGTCTACATCCCAATGCGCCCATACAAAGCGCCATGCAACCAAGATGCTTCTGGGGAGGCCGCCCATACAGAAAAGTCTGCTGGCAATGCGACTAGATAGAGACCCAAGTCAATACCTTCAAAGCCAAATATGAAAGTGAAGAGATTACGTACATTCATCCCAATTAAAAGCTTCACGATCAAGCAATTGCAGCAGCAGGTTCCGAGTACAGTAGCCCCGGATGGAACGAAAGAATCTGAACATCGTCGACAGAACGTTCCTCCGCAATCCGTCCCAACATTGCCGTGAAGGCAGCTTTGGATGTGAATACGTTCTGAGTTCCCGTGGGGTACAAATGCACCCCTGCCGTAGAGACATTGATAAGGTGGAGCTTCAATCCCGTTGGACGGAGAGTCTGTTTGACGAAAGCAGCAGACATTCAGAAATTCCCCGTAACGTTGATGTTGAATGCTTCCACGATCTCCTCCTTGTTCAGGGACAACGTGTCGAGAGAATTAGGGTAGAAGTGGGCAGCATTAAGAATTAGGACGTGGACGAGGATGTTCTGCGAGTGGAGGAACTTCCAGAGTGAGGTGATTGAGGCATCGGAGGCAATGTCGGCTTAGGCGAGCGATGAATTTCCGTGGTGTTACCTCGGAATTCCTGGTTTAATTTATACCAACGCTTCATCTAGTAACCCAGCTCTCCGGCATATGATGATGATTCTGGATGCACCTGCTTTGGCGAAGGAACGAGCGATTTCGAAGCCTAGACCCGCACCGCCGCCGGTGATGAGGACTGTCTTACCGACTTGCGTGAGGGAGGGTTTGGTGGGTGAGATGGAAGGATAAGTGTCCTTGTGGTATGTGGGGGTTAGTTTTGGGAGCGACATTGTTCAATCTAAAGGTATGCGAAAGCTTATGAATGCTCTTCTGATAATATTGACTCGAAACTTAGTATATCTGCCATTTTATATCTACTCCATCAGGCCCAGGGTAAGCGATTCGTACTGCGTCGCTTATGCCCCGGAACTGGCGCGAACGGTGAATATGACTTTCTAATCCGTTGGCTAACTTAAGCTTGAGGACTGTAATTTATCCCGTTTATTCGGTGCTAAAGCGGTTGCTTTGGTTGCAGGTTGTTCACAGAAGTAGCGCCCGAAAGGTACCGGAAATTTTCCATTTTGGGATGGTTGTGGCCACTAGCTATTCCCTGTTTACAGAAATGCAGCACAGATACTAATTTTCTGACGGAAATACGGAATAAGGAAACTATCCACACAAAGAACTACAGCATTTAAATGAAGTTGGAATCATTCACATTCATCAATTCGAGGTATCTCAAAACCTTGGTACCCTTGGGCGCTACTACTTCCGTGATTACCCGTGAACGCGGCGCTTCAAAACTTTCTTATGACTTGAATTTAGACATAAAACAGATGTACAGGAACTAGGGAGAATCTACGGAATCCGTACTAACTCTTGCTCAAGATCGCTTCCAAAGTAACTGCATTCAAGCCTTGGATTCCAACTTTGAGGTACCCGTTCTCGTCTTTCAAGAGTTTCAAAACCTCACGATCAGCTTTCAACTCGTCAACGTCCCAATGCGCCCATACAAAGCGGCCATGCAACCAGGATGCTTCTGATGAGGCCGCCCAGACAGAAAAGTCTGCTGGCAATGCGACTATGAATAGAAACCCCAGGTCAATACCTCTAAAGGCCAGATATGGAAGAGGAGAACTACGCACATTCATCCCAGTTGAAAGATTCACGGTCAAGGACCTTTGCAGAACCTTCCGAATACAGTGCGCCCGGATGGAATGAAATAATCTGAACATCGTCCACAGAACGTTCATCCGCAATCCTTCCCAATAACGCCGTAAATGCAGCTTTGGAAGTGGCGTACGTATTTTGGTTAGGCGAAGGGTGCATATGCACCGCTGCCGTCGAGATATTGACAAGGTGAAGCTTCAACCCTGTTGGACGGAGAGTCTGTTTGACGAAAGCAGCAGACATTAGAAAATTCCCTCCAAGGTTGATGTCGAATGCTTCCATGAGTTCCTTTTTGCTCATGGACAAGGTGTCGGGAGCTTGAGCAAAAGGGTAGAAGTGGGCTGCATTAAGAACTAGGACGTGGACGAGGATGTTTTGAGAGTGAAGGAACTCCCAGAGTGAGGTGATCGAAGCGTCGGAGGCAATGTCGGCTTGGTGAGCGATGAATTCCGTGGGATTGCCTTGGAATTCTTTGCGCAACTTAACCAAGGCTTCATCTAGAAACCCAGCTCTCCGGCCTACGACGATGATTCGCGAGCGGATGCTTTGGCGAAGGAACGAGCGATCTCAAAGCCTAGACCCCCACCGCCGCCGGTGACGAGGATGGTCTTACCGGCTTGGGTGAGAGAGGGATTGGTAGATGAGATGGAAGGATATGTGTCCTTGTGGTGGGTGGGAGTTAGTTTTGGTAGCGACATTTGATCTATGGGTAAGTAAGTAAAGCTGGAAGTCTTTTATATCCCAAGAAAATCAATGGTACATTTTATATTTATGATTCTGCGTAGGAGCCATATTAACTTGGAGTTCTCTATTTAGTAACGCCGCTGCAAGTTTGATGGTGATAAAAAATCAGAATCATTTGATCTATGGGTAAGTAAGTAAAGCTGGAAGTCTTTTATATCCCAGAACATCAATGGTGCATTTTATATTTATGACTCTACGTAGGAGCCATATTTATTAACTTGGACTTCTCTATTTAGTAACGCCGCCGCAAGTTTTAATGGTGATAAAAAATCAGAATTTCGTTCCATCCATCACTGTTGGTAGGTGAGATGAAAGGATAGGTGTCCTTGTAGTAGGCGAGGGTTATTTTTATGAGCGACATTGTTCAATCTAAAGGTAAGCAGAGCTAACGCGAAGTTCGTGGAGTGCTCTTCTAATGATATTCTATTGTATTTACTCCATTAGCAGTGCTAGGACATATTTTCATGCTGATTAATATCCGATAATCCTGCTGAATATGACCTTCCTTCTCCGCAATTCGCTGAGGGTTGGTAAGTGTATCCCGTCTATCTCACACCACGGTTAGGGCTATTTATCAATTTCTGGAAATTTGTTGAGAAAGCTCGTTGGAAAATCTACGTTTTGCGAGACTTATTCCAATCTGAATATTATCTTAATCTTGATAGCAAAAAGCTTTGTACATCTTTGCTTTTTACATTCATCTTCTCGGTTACCATATTTACCTTTTTCCGCTTGAGAAAATGTATTCAAACAAAGGGCTCTTTGTCCTCTGTCCTTCTCCAGAGCAGAAAAAGGAAACCATGCCAACCAAGAGAAATTTCAGGAAACATGAAGAGGTACAAAGCTTTTCGCGGCCGCAATAGCTTACATTTCCCAGGCGGGAAACCGCCCCGGAAAGGTAAATTCTCTCTTAAGTCTTCCTGAAGTTTTCGCAAAAATAGAAAAATAGCCCCGACCGTGGTCTCAGTCAAGTGGCTACAGGCACTAATTCGCAACTCAATCGGCAAAATGCTTTGATAGGCGGGCATTGCATTGTCCAGTGCTAGGACTCGGGTTGTGCGGTGCTAGCTACTATGACCTTGCCTTCAGAATCGATTTTGTAAGGTGTCGTCACGCCAGTCTAAGATTCACAGCTGATTGCAAATATTAGAGTTACATTCCTAAATAGGAAATAGCAGCAGTAAGTCCACACAGGACTTAGTAGTAACAATCACACAGATCAATGGGGGACGACAGTGTTATTACAGGGTATGGTACCTAAGCTTATATACAGTCCTAAGTACAAACAATATATTGGGCAAGTGGCTATTGCATGAATATGTGTGGCTACTGTCCATACGGTGAAGTGGGTACTATGAGAGAGCGAGTGGATACGGCGAGAGACTGAGTGGAGTGCATGGGATGGTGATACAAACAAGTGGAGACTACGAGAAAGCATTCCATGTATAGTTCAATAAGATATATTTACCTTTGATATTCCAACACTCCCCTTCAAACCTTTGCTAATCCCATGGATGCTGCGAAGTGTTTGGCTTTCATTGAAGGTAAGGCTTTGGTGAAGATGTCTGCCGTCATGTTTTTGGTAGGGCAGTATGTAAGACAAATTTTACCTTCCTCAATGACATAGCGGATGAAGTGGTATCGGATATCGATGTGTTTGGTCCTGGCATGAAAACGATCATCCTTCGCCAATGCGATGGCAGACTGATTGTCTGACATGATAGGGATTGCATGAGTAATGGGACCAAAGATTTCCGATAAAAGATTCCTAAGCCAGATTGCTTCCTTTGCCGCATGGGTCAAAGCAATATACTCGGCTTCCATGGTGGATAAAGAAATGGTATCCTGTTGTTTCGACGAGCAAGATACTGCTCCACCATTCAACATAAAAGCGTACCCGGAAATAGCATGTTGATCCTCTTGGGACATACCATCCGCATCCGTGTAGCCTTGGACTGTCTCCTGGTTGCTCGTACTGAGCCAAAAGTCTCAAGTGTATTTGAGATATGCGTAGACACGGCGTACACCATTCCAATGAGTGATGCTGGGGTTTTGTGAAAAGCGAGCAAGGATAGAGACTGCATATGTGATGTCAGGTCTCATAGCAACGGATAAGTACTGGAGGGCGCCAAGGGCCTCTCTGTAGGGTTTGTTGCGCATAAAAGCAATATCCTCGACTGTTTTGGGTGACTGGTCTTTGGTGAGGTGAATGTGGGGATCAAAGGGAATAGAGAGTGGCTTTATATCTGAGAATCCATAGTGAGAGAGTATGGCATCAATGTATGACCGCTGGGATAAGTGAATTGTCCTGTTATGGAGAGATCTTCAGATCTCGATCCCAAGTAGCCAATGGATTTCTCCAGAATCAACAACTTCAATTATTGCCCCAATATTTTTCTTCAATTTCTCCATGATGGCCAGGGTTTCAGTAACCAATGTCATGTTGTCAACATGTATGAAAATGATGGTGAAGGGATTAGTGCAATAGAAAACAGCGTGATCAAAATCAGACCATTTAAACCCCAGTTGGGTCATGATTTCCCTGAATCACATGTACCATTGTCAACCGGCTTGTTTAAGTCCGTAAAGTGCGAGTTTAAGCCATAAAGTTTGACCTGGTTTTACCCCTATATCAATGCCTGGAGGTGCCTTCATAAAAATGCGCTCATTATCGTCCAATTTCCCGTAAAGGTAAGCTGATTTCACGTCCATTTGGTGAATAATCATGCTCTTCTCAGCTCCAATACTGAGTATAGCATGGGCTGATGCAAGTTTCGCAACAGATGCGAAGGTTTCATCTGGGATCTGATTAAATCCACATACAACAAGACGAGCTCGGTGTCCTGTAATGTGACCTCGTTCATCCTTCTTGGTCTGATAGACCCATTTGGATATGAGAATATTGGCATCTGGAGGTGGAGTGACAATTGTATAGGTTCCACGCTCCTGGAGTCTGGAGATTTCATCCTTCATGGCATTGTACCATTTGGAGCTGTCAGGTCATCGCATAGCTTCTGCAACAGATAAAGGATCAGATTTGATTTCTGATGTTACCTGACCTAGAGATGCGGTAAGATGTCGCAACTCATCACTTCCTTCTCCAAGTCCTTCAATGACGTCCCTGATCTTCTTGGTGGGTTGTCTGACTCATTTCCCAGATACTTCGTCTGGTGCAATTGGTTCGGTGATCTCTTCTGGAACTGGTATGACAGGCTGTTCTGACTTGGTGCACAGGATCCAGTAAAGGTTTTTCAAAAAATACCAATAAGTCATTGTAGGTGTTTTGCAAAGAACTACGATAACTTCTATAAGGGAGTCACAATGAGTGACAAAAGATCTTTTTAAAAAGATGCCAATAAGAATAGTCTAATTCAAGAGGATGGCGGAAAAAAAATTTTAGACACAGACTCATATATGGGGTAGTTTTCTGTGCTGAAAACAACAGTGTTAGAATTTTTGAAAAATAACCAGTTTTGGGAGAGATATGGCCATTCCGTTTTTCCCTGCCAAAACTGAGCGTCTGTTGAGCCCTCCGAACACAAGCACTCATAGGTGCTGGTGAAAGAATACAAATATGTTCTCACAGGAGGGGGGGGTGGTCATCGATCTAAGCGGAGTTAGTGTCCGGAATTAACATTCCGCCATCCTCTTGGTCTAATTAGTAGGATTAAGCATTGTTTTGGTCAGTACTTGTTAGGGTTTGCACTTGTGCAAACCCTAACATAGAGGACTGATCAAAACAATGCCAAACATCAAGTTTGCATAGGTTAGGGGTTAGGGGTTGGGGTTAGGGGGTTAGGGGTTGAGGATAAAGTTGGGGGTGTGGGGGCTTGCCCCCACTTTTTAAAAGAATGAGGATACAAATTTACTGGGCTAGGGTTAGGGTTAGGGGGTTAGGTTGGGTTAGGGTTAGGTAGAGGGTGGTCTGACAAATCCACGGGGGGTGTCAGTTTTTTCCCACGGGTCCTCGTTCTCTCTGTATGAGCATTTTAAGTTTTGGTCACATGACCAAAAAAATATCTTTTTAAAAAAATCTCGATGGCAACATCTTTTTAAAAAGACCTTTTGTCACTCATTGTGACTCCCTTATAGAAGTTATCGTAGTTCTTTGCAAAACACCTACAATATCTTATCGGTATTTTTTGAAAACCCTTTACAGTATCGGCTGCTTGGTGACTGATGTTTCTAAATTTCCCAAATTTCCATCCTCCCCTTCAATGGGTTAGATCTGCCTGTCAGAGAAAACTACGTTCCTCTCCGTTGTGACAGTGTGACATGTTGGCCAATAGATGTAGTGACCATTCAATTCGGGTTCGAGTCCTATCCAGCATCCTTCCTGAGCCTGTGGTTCCAATTTGCCAGGTTCCTTTTCTCGTTTAACGTAAACAATACTGCCGAAGATACAAAGATTAGTAATGTCCAGTTTAATGCCAAACTGTTTCTCGTATGGAGTGGCCATTCCAATGGCTTTCTTCGGTGTCTTGTTCCAAACATATACCGCATATTTCATCATGAATCCCCAAAGCCATTTCGGGAGTCCTGATGAGATCAAAAGACTTTGAACTGCGTTAAGTAATGTTCGATGTGCATGTTCCGCTATACCATTGTGTTCCGGGGTGTTGTGTACCGTGAGACATCGTTGTGTCCCAATACATTCCAGATATGCCATGAATTTGTTACTGAGAAATTCTCCCCCTCAATCAGAGTGGAGAACTTTAACAGTTGTGCCATATTGAGTTTGGAGACCTGTTTGGAGAACCACGTACTGTGCGAATGACTCGTCCTTCAACTTCATTTGGGGTTCTTCCAACCAATCAGTTGCTTCATCAACTAGAGTTATCGTGTAAGTGCAGTGGTTTACCATCCTGACTTGTGCTGGTCCCCACACGTCCATGTGGAAGATGTCTCCAAAATTTTCCACACATGGAGATGATCACACCTGAGCAATAGGATACCTGGATGCTTTCCCAAGCATACAAGCGTGGCATTCTGGTTCGTCCATTTGCTTCGGATCCAATCCGATTCCACAAACCTGGTTGTCTCGGAACATATGCTTCACATAAGCATAGTTGAGATGACCTAAGATGCAGTGTGCCTTGTAAAGAGATACCAATCTGCCAGTCTTAGTTGAATAAGTGTGTTCCTGTGATGGGATCTGGTATAGTCCGTTAGTCTTTGGGATAACTCCCACGAGTTTCCCCTGGCGATCTCTGATTGTCATTTTACCATTTGCAGTATGGATGGTGTAACCATCATTGTCAAGTTTTCCCAGTGATACGAGTGTGTTGGGAGTGTCTGGACATAGAAGGGTCTGATGGAGCTTTAGCGTTTGGACTTCTTGTCCATATGTGGGGAGATCAAGATGGAGTGTGCCAGAGATGTTTTCCATGAAGGTTTCCGTGTTAGCAGCCTGAATGACTCGTGTTGGAATCTCCCATTGATTCCTGAGTTTGTCGGTGAGTGGCATCATGTGGGTAGAGCATCCAGAGTCAAAAAGAATTGCTCCGTAACTGTGGGCTGCAGCGTAAGCGTCGACATATACTTCTTCCTCCTCTTCATGATTAAGAGTAAGAGGTGGCGGACTGTCAACTTTGATGTTTTGCACTGCATCAGAATTGTATTTCTGACATCTATTGTTGCTCGGCGATGAAAGAGCTAATTCGAATTTATCAGCTATTTCGGAAAAATTGAAGACAAGATTCCCATGCTTAGCGGGAATTTTGATTGCTGCCCATGATGACTCTGGTACTTCCTCAAGCATAGATGAGGATGCCACTTCGCTGTTTTTCAGCCTATCTCTCCAGTTTCCACCCAACTTCTTCTGCTTCTCTTTAGGAGCTTTTGTCTCCTTGGCCCCATTGACCTGACTGCGTTTCTCCAATGGACATTGATTTCCAAAGTGTCCTTTACCTCCGCAGTTATAACAAATAGAGTCCTGACGACTCATTGATCCTCTGCGGCCTTGGCCTCTGCCTTGGGAATTTCCCCTAAAGGAATTTCCACGACCTTGGAAACCTCCTCTTCCCCTGTTACCGGCATAGTTTGCCGATTCCTTCTTATGATCATGTCACATTTGGTGTACCATTGATTCAGCACGAATGGTAGAGATGAGCTCCGCAGGACTGAGCTTCTTGTCTGATTTAGCGGAGAAAACAGCCAATGCATTTATTGTAGCTTTGAAGGTGTCAGGGACAGAGGACATAATGGTGTTGACAAATATATCGTCGTTGATATCTATTCCCCTAGTCATGAGGTTGTCGCAGATGCTGATCATATTGTCCAAATGTTTATTGACCTTGGATGGGTCCGTGCATTGCATAGTGTGGAGTCATCTTTGCAAAAATGATTCAGTAAGAGCGTTTTTAGAATCATAATCAGCGAGTAAATTTTCCCACAACTGCTTCGTGTTGTTGTAGTGCCTATACCTTCGGAATATTCCATCCAATAACCTGCCAATGATTGCATTAAGCAAATCACTATCCTTTCCCCTGTGCTCATTGTTTGATCCTTGGGCAAGATCAGGTTGTGGATTCCATTCCAAATACCGCTGATAGCCGATAGATCTGGCTGCAAATTCCACTCGAGTTTTCCACGTGTCCCAGTTTGATCCGTCCGACTTTAAGGTTGTAACCTTATCAAAGGCTTTGTTTGCTTTAGACATTACATCGTCATCGTCGGAATCAGCAATTAAAGTGCCTGGTGATCCGGGATCTGATGGCGATGGGGATCTGTGTGGAGAAGGTGGTTCCATATTTGAATATGGAAATTGGGGTGCAGTGCCCTGTGGAGATGGTTGTGGAGGTGTAGGTGGGGTTGGTTCGCATTTCGGTGCGTCGTCGTCTTCGTCGTTGTCAGCGATGTGTTGTAGGTGACTTCTGATAATTGCCTCCTGATCTTTCGCAATGGGTTTCGCAAAATCCACTAGTTTACCTGTCCAAGGTATGTCTGTTGTTTGTCGCACTGGCTCCACTTTCCAGTGGTTCGGTTCTTGTACCTATCGACTAATTTGTCAATGTCAAAGATGTGTGTGTGTCCTTTACAAGGAACTGTGTTGTCTGTGGGAGGTAATGGTGCTGATCTCTGCTGTGGCGTTACAGCTTTGCTACTCGATGAGCTGGCTTGTTCCAATGCAATGGAACATTGTCAAGTTACTGGTGGTGGTGCTTGTTGTGATGATTTTATCTCCTGTTGAGTTCGTAGTGGTGGAGGATCTGGCCTGGGTGGCATGAACAAGAGTTACGGCAATATGATGCATCAATGGTTAAGGCCGGGGCCCATAACCTATTAGAGTTACATTCCTAAATAGGAAATAGCAGCAGTAAGTTCACACAGGACTTAGTAGTAATGATCACACAGATCAATGGGGGATGATGGTGATATTACAGGGTATGGTACCTAAGCTTATATACAGTCCTAAGTACAAATGATATATTGGGCAAGTGGCTACTGCATGAATATGTGTGGCTACTGTCCATACGGTGAAGTGGGTACTACAAGAGAGCAACTGGATACGGCGAGAGACTGAGTGGAGTCTGCGAGACGATAACAGTGGAGTGCATGGGATGGTGATACAAACAAGTGGAGACTACAAGAAAGTGTTCCATGTATAGTTTGATAAGATATATTTACCTTTGATATTTCAACAGCAAAACCAGAACATTGTGAGTTACTTCTGTAATTCAATCCTGGTGAGCTTGCAATCAGTGTAAGTCGGAATATTCATGCTTGCATACTACATGGCACATGCATAGTGACTGCTGTGTGCTATAGGTGCATATTTCAGTAGCAATGGAGAAATTAAGCCAATACGCTGTAGGTGTTTGCCTAGTTTTCCCTGCTTCTTAAGTCATGTCCAGACTGCGCAGACCCTCAATTGACTGGGATATGAATTTACTTGGCTGATTCTCGCCCTATTGCCTCTGCTTTTTTTTTTGCTTATTTATGCGCAGCCTGAACCAAGCGCTTCAAAACTTTCTCCCGACTTTAATTTGGATATTAAAAAATGTACTGGAAGGGAGAATCTAGTACGGAATCCGTACACCACGGTCGAGGCTATTTTTCTATTTTGCAAAAACTTCTGGAAGACTTAAGAGAGAATTTACCTTTCCAGGGCAATTTCCCACCTGGGAAATGTAAGCTATTGCGGCCGCGAAAAGCTTTGTACCTCTTCATGTTTCCTGAAGTTTTTCTCGGTTGGCATGGTTTCCTTTTTCCACTCTGGAAAAGGACAGAGGACAAAGAGCCCTTTGTTTGAATACATTTTCTCAAGCGGAAAAAGAGAATTATGGTAACCAAGAAAATGTTTGTAAAAAACAAAGAAGTACAAAGCTTTTTGCTATCAAGATTAACATAATATTCAGATCGGAATAAGTCTCGCAAAACATAGATTTTCCACCAAGCTTTCTCAACGGATTTCCAGAAATGGATAAATAGCCCTAACCGTGGTACTAACTCTTGCTCAAGATCGCTTCCATAGTAACCGCATTCAAGCCTTGGATTCCAACTTTGAGGTACCCTTTCTCTTCTTCCAAGAGTTTCAAAATCTCACGATCAGCTTTTAACTCGTCAACGTCCCAGTGTGCCCATACAAAGCGGCCATGCAGCCAGGATGCTTCTGAAGAGGCCGCCCAGACAGAAAAGTCTGCTGGCAATGCGACTAGAATGAAACCCCAAGTCAATACCTCTAAAGGCCAGATATGGAAGTGGAGACTACGTACATTCATCCCAGTTGAAAGGTTCACGCTCAAGTACTTTTTCAGCACCTTCCGAATACAGTGCGCCCGGATGGAATGAAATAATCTGAACATCGTCCACAGAACGTTCATCCGCAATCCTTCCCAATAACGCCATAAATGCAGCCTTGGAAGTGAGTACGGATTTTGGTTGGGCGAAGGTGCATATGCACCGCTGCCGTCGAGACATTGATAAGGTGAAGCTTCAACCCTGTTGGACGGAGAGTCTGTTTGACGAAATTAACAGACATCATAAAATTCCCCCAAAGGTTGATGTCGAATGCTTCCATGAGATCCTTTTTGTTCATGGACAAGGTGTCGGGAGCAAAAGGGTAGAAGTGGGCTGCATTAAGAACTAGGACGTGGACGAGGATGTTTTGAGAGTGGAGGAACTCCCAGAGTGAGGTGATCGAGGCGTCGGAGGCAATGTCAATTTGGTGAGCAATGAACTCCGTGGTATTGCCTTGGAATTCTTGGTGTAACTTAACCAAGGCTTCATCGAGAAACCCGGCTCTACGGCCTACGATAATGATTCGGGACGCGCATGCTTTGGCGAAGGAACGAGCGATTTCGAATCCTAGGCCCCCGCCGCCGCCTGTGATGAGGATAGTCTTACCGGCTTGGGTGAGGGAGGGTTTGGTGGATGAAATGGAAGGATATGTGTCCTTGTGGTAGGTGGGAGTTAATTTTGGAAGCAATGGAAGCAACATGGTTTAATCTATGCTTAAGTAAAGCTGGAAGTTCGTGAGTTCTCTTTTATATCCCAGAAAATCAATGGTACATTTTATATTTACTCCACGAGCTTAAGTAGGAGTCGTATTAACTTGGATCTCTCCAATCACCAACGCCGCAAGCTTTCAAATCTGGTCGCCGGAGCACACAATGTAATCTCCAAGCTAGGCGGGATGAAATTTTTCTATGCTCTCCATACAGGGGCAGTAAAATTTGTGCCTGACATGGACTGCACTCACTCGCTTCCACGAAAGTCTCCTTCTCTTTGCGAGGACCCCGTTTACCAAAAAATCTTAGGGTTGACAGCGGCCAGCTTGTAACTTTCTACCTTCCGAATACAGTGCGCCCGGATGGAATGAAATAATCTGAACATCGTCCACAGAACGTTCATCCGCAATCCTTCCCAATAACGCCATAAATGCAGCCTTGGAAGTGGAGTACGGATTTTGGTTGGGCGAAGGGTGCATATGCACCGCTGCCGTCGAGACATTGATAAGGTGAAGCTTCACCCCTGTTGGACGGAGAGTCTGTTTGACAAAATTAACAGACATGAAAAAATTCCCCCCAAGGTTGATGTCGAATGCTTCCATGAGCTCCTTTTTGTTCATGGACAAGGTGTCGGGAGCATGAGGTAAGAAGTGGGCGGCATTAAGAACTAGGACATGGACGAAGATGTTCTGAGAGTGGAGGAACTCCCAGAGAGAGGTGATTGAGGCGTCGGAGCCAATGTCAGCTTGATGAGCAATGAATTCTGTGGTATTGCCTTGGAATTCTTTGCGTAACTTAACCAAGGCTTCATCTAGAAACCCAGCTCTCCGGCCTACGACAATGATTCGGGAAGCGCATGCTTTGGCGAAGGAACGAGCGATTTCGAACCCTAGACCCCCACCGCCGCCTGTGATAAGAACAGTCTTACCGGCTTGGGTAAGGGAGGGTTTGGTAGATGAGATCGAAGGATAGGTGTCCTTGTGGTAGGTGGGAGTTAGCTTTGGTAGCGACATTGTTTGATCTACAGGTAAGTAAAGCTAGAAGTTCGTGAAGTGCTCTTTTATGTCCCAGAAATCAATAGTACATTTATGATTCTGCGTAGCCATGTTAACTTGGAGTTCTCTATTTAGTAACGCCGTCGCAAGTTTTGATGGTGTAAAAATCAGAATCATTTGATCTATGGGTAAGTAAGTAAAGCTATATCCCAGAACACCAGAACATCAATTGTGCATTTTATATTTATGACTCTAAGTACGTATCTACTTGGATTTCTCCAATTAGTAACGCCGCAAGTTTTAATGGTGATTACAAATTAGGATTCCGTTCCTTCCACCACAGCAAGTAGGTGAGATGGAAGGATAGGTGTCCTTGTGGTAGGGGGTTCATTTTGGGAGCGACATTGATCAATCAAAAGCTAAGCAGAGTTAATGCGAAGTTCATGAAGTGCTCTTCTAATGGTATTTTATTATATTAACTTCATTAGGAGCGTTAGGACATATCCTCATGCTGATTGATATCAAATGCTGTTAGCTGAATACGACTTCCTTCTCTGCTTCGCTGAGGGTTGGTAAGTTTATCCCGTTTATCTCGGTCAAGCAGCTACACAGCACTTATCAGTAATTCGTGTTTCTTAATGGGACACGCCGGTTTACCTACCTACCACCTGATCGGCAAAAGGCTTTGCATGTGGTCAGTAGGTATAGAACTGAGGGCATTGAATTCTCCAGCTCTGAGCACTTACAATGATGCACTGGCAGTGCATAATAGTGATTTCCGTGTGCTGTAAGTGCGTATTCCAGTAGCAATGGCGATCGAACCAATGAGCCATTTTCATGGTAAGTGAAAATTGAAGGATTCACTTACTTAGTTCCTTCGCTGCTTCACTCAAGTCGCCTTGAAGATGTCCAGACCGCGCTGGCCCTCAAAAGCCTGGGATGTGGACTCTCATCCTACTACCTATGCATTTATTAGCTTACTGTTCAAGCCCCGCTTTACAACGCGTGAACCAAGTGCTTCAAAACTTTCTCCTGACTTTAATGTTGATATTTAAAAAATGTACTGGAACTAGGGAGGATCTACGGAGTCCGTACTAGCTCTTACTTAACATCGCTTCCAAGGTAACTGCATTCAAGCCTTGGATTCCAACTTTGAGGTACCCTTTCTCTTCTTCCAAGAGTTTCAAAAACTCACGATCAGCTTTCAACTCGTCAACATCCCAATGTGCCCATACAAAGCGGCCATGTAACCAAGATGCTTCTGAAGAGGCCGCCCAGACAGAAAAGTCTGCTGGCAATGCGACTAGAATAGAAACCCCAAGTCAATACCTTTAAAGGCCAAAATGGAAGTGGAGAGACTACAAAGAGACTACATACATTCATCCCAATGGAAAGGTTCATAATCAAGGGCTTTTGCTACACCCTCCGTATACAGTGCGCCCGGATGGAATGAAACAATCTGAATATCGTCCACAGAACGTTCATCCGCAATCCTTCCCAGTAACGCCATAAATGCAGCTTTGGAAGTGGCTGTACGGATTTTGGTGGGTGAAGGGTGCATATGCACCGCTGCCGTTGAGACATTGATAAGGTGAAAGCTTCAATCCCTGTTGGACGAAGAGTCTGTCTGACGAAATTAACAGACATCAGAAAATTCCCCCAAGGTTGATGTCGAATGCTTCCATAAGCTCCTTTTTGTTCATGGACAAGGTGTCGGGAGCATGAGGGTAGAAGTGGGCGGCATTAAGAACTAGGACGTGGACGAGGATGTTTTGAGAGTGGAGAAACTCCCAGAGTGAGGTGATTGAGGCGTCGGAGCAATGTCAGCTTGGTGAGCAATGAATTCTGTGGTATTGCCTTGGAATTCTTTGCGTAACTTAACCAAGGCTTCATCGAGAACCCCGGCTCTACGGCCTACGATAATGATTCGGGACGCGCATGCTTTGGTGAAGGAACGAGCGATTTCGAATCCTATGCCGCCGCCGCCGCCTGTGATGAGGATAGTCTTTACCGGCTTGGGTGAGGGAGGGTTTGGTGGATGAAATGGAAGGATATGTGTCCTTGTGGTAGGTGGGAGTTCAATTTTGGAAGCAATGGAAGCAACATAGTTTGATCTATGGCTTAAGTAGAAGCTGGAAGTTCGTGAGTGCTCTTTTATATCCCAGAAAATCAATGGTAGCATTTTATATTTACTCCACGAGCTTGAGTAGGAGTCGTATTAACTTGGATCTCTCCAATCACCAACGCCGCAAGCTTTCAAATCTGGTCGCCGGAGCACACAATGTAATCTCCAAGCTAGGCGGGATGTACAGAGTTTGTTCTATGCTCTCCATACAGGGGCAGTAAAATTTGTGCCTGTGACATGGACTGCACTCACTCGCTTCCACGAAAGTCTCCTTCTCTTTGCGAGGACCCCGTTTACCAAAAAATCTTAGGGTTGACAGCGGCCAGCTTGTAACTGACAGCAGTCTGTTTGTGTTCTGCGCGTCCCATTCTTCACGCAAACGCGACATCAGCAATGTCAGAAGTTGGTCAACCTCTAGGCCGAAGCTATTGGTTTTAGCTGAAGAAAGGTGTTGAACAAACGCAGGGAAAAAGGCTAGTGAATTATTAAGGGTTATTTGAAGTCTTGCATGTTGCATGTTGGACGCTGTCGAATTGCTTTCTTTCTTTCGTTTGTCTTCTTCCATCACTTCATTGAAATCGACAAATACAATAAACAATACTGGATAACTCGCAAAACGAACTTGTTTTTGACAATAACATTCTACACTTTCGATAACCCTCGATTCCATCCCGCAATTCAATTTGCTCGATAACCTTCGCGCTTCGATATTACGACGACGATACCTCGGATCTACGCTACTCGTTTACGGCTTCGTCATCTATCTATAACCCGTTAACCCGTCTCATTTTGACCTCTGCCAACAAAGGAGAACCAACAAATCAACTAACAAATCAACTAAAAATCAACTAATCAATCCCAGAGAACGATAACAGAGAGGCGAAGATTCGGAAGAATACCAGAGTACTTACACCCTATTTTTCACACACGATAGATACTAGATAGATTATACAGCGCAACTCGGGACGTCGCATCCGAGAGAGGTCCCAATCGTGTTGTCAGTTTGAGTATCTACGAGAAGGCAAAGCTAGGTCGACACTCCGATTCAACGGCTTCACTTCCTCAGACATCCACTGTGCCTCCCTCCTGAGCACCGTTGACGCAATCAATACCGCCTCCGCCTCACAAAGCCTCAATCCCCCCCCCCCCAACATACACCGACCCCTCCAGCTGGCTCACAGACATCATTCTCCGCAGATCGCGGAGAAGGCAGGGTGCCGAGGAAAAGGTGAGGGAGCTTAAGAAGCGGCAATGGAGTCGGAGGGGTATGGAGCGCACATGTAGGATTTTTTAGAATTAATAGTGCTACACTATTGTGCGATATTGATATTGGAGGTCACGGAGATCTGAAAGGGTTAAGGCATTACTAGGATTGCGAGTTGTCTCTTGGCAAGGGGATTGTTGGGTAGAACCATCCAGTGAGAGGCATATTGGCTCGGATTTCTCCAATTAGTAACGCCGCAAATTTTAAAGGTGATTTCAAATCCCCGCTGCAGAGTATTAGCAAAACATCTGGGAATGATTTTGGCGTGAAGCAATTAAGTAAAATGGGTACTAAATCTACTTAGCGGAATAACGGAGCCATTAGGAGCTCGAAAGAGGCGCTGAGAGTTCGGATATTGATTGTGCGCAAGAAGGAGAGGGAAGACTGAAGCCACTAGTACTAGTAGTACTCGCAGAATAAGGATGAGCTGCATAAGGTGCAGATGAAAAAGGAAAGAAAATTCGGCAGCAGTTGTATGCGATCTGGGTCCTGGGTGAAAGAGGTGATATTTCAAGTTGCATAATGGCTACAAAGACATAGCACAACCCGTCAAGCGGTGTTATCTTCGCTTCAAGTTACCACCACCATCATCCCCTTCTGTTCCAGGTCCCAAAGGGGCTGATAATCCCGCATATCCACTCTGCGTGTTGTGAACTTCAACACCACTGATCTCAAGCAATCCACTTCAACCTTTGCAGCCTCGTCAGGATTAGGGAGCCGCCGCGATAAAATCATGCTGATGAAGGCTGCATCGTCAAAAGCAGTTCCCGAGAAAGTGAAAGAAATGTGGCGCAATCGCGGAACAATGCAAGTTGAAGGTTTGCCAGTGGTTAATAGCCTGCCCAGCCCTGAGACATGCAAGCCAACCATGAGCTCCGATGTGATTGGGTTCCAGTTTCTGGGAAGGTCCCAGTCATCGATGCTGAGGTCCTGTAGAGAAGTTAGAAGGTAGAGAACAGATATGACATCTGCAGTTGAAATCCCAACGCCCATGAGGGAAAGCTCGGTAATTTTGCATGAAGATCTGGACATGAACGCATTGAATGTGCATTTCGGCCAGGGCCGCCAGGCTTGATCTGGAGAAAAGTCTGCCTTTGTATCGATCTGAAGTTTCAGCAATGAAGGACATGTAAAAGATGAAAAGATGTGGTCTAATAAACCTATAGTATCCCCAGAGTCAGGGAGGACATTAACTTCAAGTGAATTAAGTCGAGTGAAGGGTCCAGTGCAAGGTATAACTGGGGTAGTAATGAAATCGTTTCCGTCTTCCCAAAGCGACAATGCAGTGAGGTTAGGACAAATATCTTTGATTTGGACCAGTGAATTATCATCACCGTAGATGTCAAGATAAGTGAGCTGGTGCCAGGGGAAACGGGAGCAATCACTGCCTATCTGCTCAATGTCGAGCTCCCGGAGCTTTGGAGCTCGTTCAAAAATGTCCAGGCTCTCTCCATTTCCCATCTTGATCTTCTCGAGAAGATCAAATTCCTCCTCATTCTGGATAAACATGTCTATGGTCAAATGACCACGGTATTCGAAAGTCTTCCATCGTCGGCATTGTTGAAGGAGAGGGGTAAATGCATGAGTACTCTCCCGATTCCATACATCTCCTCCCACATACAAGCCAATTTCCAAGGAGAAACTCTTTGAACGTCGCAAGTAGAGTTCGAGCATCTTGGACATTGCAGGATTTTCCGATTCATCATCATCATGAGATGAGATCTCCAACTTCAAGCGGGACCACAAGCTAGCAGTCGATATAGCCACTTCGTGAAATCGACTACAAGTAGAGCTTATCGATGAAGCTGGAAGGAATTCCATGGGTAATGATATGGTGGTTGGAGGGTCTTCCGAGTCTTCATCCCATGGAAACGCCTGGAATATGTTCTGATCGCATGCGTAGTCAAAGATAGAGGCGAGTGTTTCGGTAGGAAGTTTTCGAATGGGTGAGCGGAGGGAGGACAAAGCGTTTCTATACTGTTCCAACCGCTTCTTCTGCTCTAGAATGCGCGAGAGCTGAGCCACGAGATACTCGTAATCCTCTAGATCTCTGTCACATTGAAAGAGAATGTCGTTGATATCTGGTGGGTTTAACTCCAGCGCAGAGGGCCCATATTGTGTCCGTAAGTTGGTATACAATTCCAGAGTTGAAGTATCGTGCACGTTTACACGGGGTTTCACGACGGACTGCCTGCAATTTTTGCATAGTAAAGTCCTGTTGGTCATTTTTTGCGATCTATAAGAATATAAGACATGAAGTTAGTCAGAACAGCAGGATCATACGCTGATAGGATGAACTCAGAATTTGAAGATGGTGGTTCAAAAGGTCGCGCCAGTGGCTCGAGCGTCAACGCGTCGTGCACAAGCGCTCGCATGATGGGCGTCTTCGCATTCTTACAGACACCACGGTTAGGGCTATTTATCCATTTCTGGAAATTTGTTGAGAAAGCTTAGTGGAAAATCTATGTTTTGCGAGACTTATTCCGATCTGAATATTATGTTAAGCTTGATAGCAAAAAGCTTTGTACTTCTTTGTTTTTTACAAACATTTTCTCGGTTACCATAATTCCCTTTTTCCGCTCAAGAAAATGTATTCAAACAAAGGGCTCTTTGTCCTCTGTCCTTTTCCAGAGTGGAAAAAGGAAACCATGCCAACCGAGAAAAACTTCAGGAAACATGAAGAAGTACAAAGCTTTTCGTGGCCGCAATAGCTTACATTTCCCAGGTGGGAAATTGCCCTGGAAAGGTAAATTCTCCCTCAAGTCTTCCAGAAGTTTTTGCAAAAATAGAAAAATAGCCTCGACCGTGGTGAGATATAAAGTAAGAGTAAGCGGGATGCAGCAGTGTAAATTAATCGAAAACTCCTCTCTACGCCATCAAAACACCACAGTACTACGAAGCCCTATGCACTCCAGAAACTCTTCAACATCTCCGCTGGTAAATGAGACATAGACTGTAGCGAAATGACTGCAACAAAATGGCCATGTCACATCCAGTTTAAGCTAAGAAGACGCGTCAACTACGCGCCGTTATTACTCTCTTGGAGTCTCAGTAGGGTCTAGTGTGCGTAGTTGAGGTGGGGAAGAGTTTGAGATTCGATGAAGAGGGAATGGAATAGTATGGGCCTAAACAGAATTCCGAACCTCCGAGTGAGCTCGCGCTATGTCATATTTAGGGAAACACATACCAGAAACACTACCAGCCCTTACTCCTGTCCAAATTCACATCCTCTGGAGAGTCTGAAATGGATTCCCCGCTTGTTATTACCCTCTACAAATCGATATCATTGCCAGCAATTCCGCAATATTTTGCAACCAAAATGAGCCAAAGGTCCTATATCTTCTTGAAGGTTAGTAAGAAGCAGCCTTGGGAAGTATGTCAAGGCCAGTAGAGACCTGTAGACACACAGAAACGATTTCTTCAATTTTTTGATTGATTTATTTATTTATTTTGAGTAATTTTGATCGTGAGACAAGAATTTATGAAACGTCTGTACTTACAAGTCATAGGTCAATCTTGAATTAGGTCTAAAGCAGGCCTAATCTTGAATGTCTTCGTCGGAATCCTTTACCAATCTGAGTATGAGCAAAAGGGTCCTCACTGCATCTGAATTCTGATTCCGAGAGAGATCTTATGCTGATGGTACACATAGCAAGATCCACTGGCAAGAAATTCGACCAAGGGAGCTCCTCTGGTATTATGAAGGACCCAACGGAACTACTTATTCCCTCCAACTCTGGCTCGTTGTTAAAAGAAGTCGAGTAGCAAGCAACTCAAAAATCCGTCGTAGCCACTGCAGAAAGTTACGTTTGCGGTCAACTAATGGCTATGTACCACGTTCTGCCAGGAATTCTTCTTTCGATCAAAAGAAGATCTTAGCACCAAAGCAGTCGTCTTGGATGCTACTTGGCATTATAAGTATTGGCGAATTGTGTTTACTTGTTCTGTAACATCGTCAACGATACTATTCACTTGAGCAACCAGGAAATAGCTCACATACTGTCACTGAACGTTAATGAGTGCATGCATAGCTTTAGCCACATCTCTATCGTTCTCTGACAAAACCTTCTCCGCCTGTGCTCGAGTAATCTCGAATTCATTCACCTAAGTATTCTTGAGCTCCTCTTCCCCAAGAAACTACCCATGATACGCACAATAAGATCAATATCTTCCTTCTTTGCAGGTGGCTTTCGTATCTTTTGCAGGCTTCACTGGGCCATTCTCAAGAATAGCAAAACACGCGGCGTCGAGCTGCTTTTTTGAGTATGACAAGCCATCGCTGAACTTGAGAAATGAGATTGATTTGGTATGAGGAGACCTGGAAATCGAAAGCAGCGTACGTTCATGATGACCTCTGGCTCTGGTCTACCGTTGCTGCGAGACATGGTCCAAGTTGTGGTGAGCAATTCTGATCGTTACGTGATCCCAAAATTTGAACGGAGCCGGACTTTGACTCTCTTCTGAGATCTTTATCCTTCCCCAAGGATATTTAAACGCGTCAACTCTCGAATCATTCAATACGGCGTCCGGAAAAGTTCGTCTCTCAAAACTCAAGGCCAGGGACGAGGACTCTGGGCCGATGAGCAAATCAGATATACAATCTTGGCTGTCTTCAGCAGGAAAATTCGACGATGAAGGCTCTGGCTCCTCAGAGACCTCCTGGAAAAGGGATCGAATCATGGAAGATTGGCGGAATTCAATGGTCGCTGCACAAAATATCTTGATGGAGGGAAAAACCACTTCAAGAATCTCTTTTCTCCATGATGAGCTGCTTCCGCTGGCAAAGCATGGAGGTATGTGCTTCTGCTGTTCAGCCAGCTTCCTGTTATTAATTTTTGTAGATCTGACTCTATCCCAGGTCATGGATATCTTCAAACTCTTAACTGTGACATATCCGAGATATCCAGATGGGCTTTCTAGAGAGGCAGTTGAGGATATTGGGATGGTACTAGTACGGCGGGATGAACTGCGCGGAACCGAGAATGGTCCTTCTGACGAGCAGAAAATGGGTGTTACTGAACAGATTGTGGGATGGATCTCAAACGAAGTGTCGCGTTTTGCTAAACGGGGATCAGCAAGGTACGCTGTACATCGCTTCCAATATGAACCCACTGACCATCGCTCACAGCTCATACGCGCCTTCAGACCTCTTTGTCCTGTTAAGTTGGTGTTCAGGGATCTACACAGTATGCCTAGAAGCAAATCCTCACTTTATCGAAACTTCATCTTGGAGATCGCTTGTTGGATCGAAAGCTATACTATTGGACATGATTTTTGAGTCGGATCGCGCTAAACCGTCTCTTAAGAATGGCGCACTTGTCAGAACCAGACGCGCTTTACGCTCAGTACGTGTCGTTCCACAATGGCTGAGATTGCCGGTTTGACAATCCGAACAGGCTGGTGATAAAATACCGTATCTCATCTCTACGCTTTTGGCTCACACCAAGAATAGCCAAACCCCATTGCGGTTTGTACAACTCATTGGCGTCGCTGTGAGCGTTCTCATTCGGTTGAAAAACGTGAAGGAAGAACCAGTTGAGAGACTCTCCTCGGAGTTGAAGGTACCTTCTTGTTCATTTTTGTTTAATCTCAAAAGTAACATACTCGTTTCACAGGCGCAGGTACTTTCACTATACACCGGCTCTGTGCTGATGGCTAGATCGACAGTACCGGAACATCTCCTAGTAAGCCGTTTTTCATGCTATCAAGCAACACTCTCAAGAATATTCGTAGCATTCCCTTCGGGACCTGATCCAATACTTTGTGACCGATGAAGACTTTACCGCTTCGATTCTTCCAACGGCTGACAAGGGACTCCTTCGTTCTCCAGAGTACTCTTTGGATGGTGTGTTCACCTACTTTTAGTTCAATTTCTTTTTGATTCCATCGTGCTTCTAGTGCTCTCCGACTTTCTCAAGGCGTACTCCCATCGACTGTCTCTCGACTCTTTCAAGCGAATCCTCACCCACTCGATCAACAGCGCTAAATCGAGTAATCCATCCACTCGTACATCATCAGTCTCCCTCTTCAAATCTCTCATCTCCGCGAACGGCAAAAGTGCAGACTGTGATTCGAATCTATCGTTCGCTGTCTCCGAATTACTCGCCCTACCAAAAACAGGCAAAACTTCAGGGCCCGACCATCGTGTTGCGTTGTACTCGATGCTAGCATCGCTTCCGCCCTCCCTAGCCGTCTCGGAAACCATCGTACAAACCGCAGCTCCACTACTAGCAAAAGAGACGCACGATGGCGCAGTGACGATTCTCGCTGGTGCACTCCCGCCCCACGTTGGATTCCTGCTGAAAAACAACAAGCCTCTATCAACGGAAGTGACAGGGCTTGTATTAAAAGAAATGGGAAGCCAGAAGCCACCCATTAGACGCGCATTTTGTTTGTTGGCAGGAAATGCTATATGGGGGAGCGAAGCGAAGGAGAGCGACGTTAGTGATGCGGTACTGGCGTTTGCAAAGGCTATCGTACCCGCGTTGGAGAGTACACTCAAAAATGTATCCGGAAATCCTCTAAATGCGTCTGGAGGGATATTGGAAGCCTACATCGCGGTTGCGCTGTTACTAGGCCCGCTTTCGAAATCTGGTGAATTCAATCAGGTGGTATCGAAGAACCCGGTTTTACAGGCTATGTCTACGGTGTCGGTCAAACCCTCGTTTTTGTTTTGGGACAAGGTGTATCAGAAAGCGATCGATCCCGAGGATGAGAAATGGCTTTTGCGAGCTTGTGATGCAGCTTTGTTGTTTTTCAGGGCGGAGGTTTCCAAGAATGAGGCTTTGAGGCAAGTCTTGATATCCAATTCTATTGCTGCAAGCAAACAACTCAACTTGTCTCGTAGGACTCAGTTTGGTTCGATCTTCCTACACCTTGCTGTAAATGGTGTTTCGCCCTCCATCCGACGAGATGTACATGCGACGATAGAAGCTACATCTGTTCTCTATCCCAAGTTGACCAACAGTCTGATACGGGATGCGATAGCGGCATTCTTAATGCGTGGAGTCCCTACCGCGTTGGCTGAAGAAAAGGCTTGGAATAAACACTCTCGTCTCTCTGGGCTCCTATTGTGCACGGTGTCTTATGGGAAGGAGGTGGATGTGGCCACGAGGGAAGATGCAGTAGTAGACTCTTTGATAGTCGCCAGTCATGCCTTGGTTTGTCAGTGCTCCTCTATCTTGCCCCCAATCCAAGATTTCACTAACCGTAGACAACAGGTGGATCTTCTCGGCAGACGTGGATTGATATGTGTCAAAAGGCTAACACAGATCCTATGGAAGTGGTCGGGCGGCACTTGGACAAGCTGCTCAAGTTGATTTTGGATGCATCCCTCTCGGATGTGAAGGTTCGTCTGGAGCTCTCTCTCAGATCTATCGATGGTGACGCGTAGTGTCTTCCTCAGTCAGGTTTCCCCGAAGCGAGCTATCGCGCCGTAACGACCCTCGCTTTTGTGTCTCCGACTGTTGTGCTACCAGAATCCTGGACCAACTGAAGGAGGATATCAACGTGGATGCCATCAACTCCTTGACAGAGCTTGATTTTGGCATCTGGGCCACTCCGGAGGGTACAACATTTATCGATGGTCTGTTTTTTTTTCCTACTCCCCAAGTAGACAGAACTTCATGTCTTTCAACCAGTTTTATCCTCTACCAAGACCGAGGTGCGGGAGAAAAAAGGCAAAGACAGTGAAATTGCTCAATGGGAAGATGAACTACGCAAGTCTCTTGCGGAGAAAAAGGCAAAAGCGGCAAAGACACCTCCTGCACTGAATAAGCAACAACAAGCTCTCGTTCATGCTCAACTCTCCAAAGAAGCGGGTGTTCGTGCTAAAGTGAATGATATTAATCGCAGGCTGAAGCGCGGGCTTTACTTTGTGAAGAGCTTGATAGAGACTTCTGTCGACGAGTTTCGTGTGTATATCTCTTCAATCGTGTTGCTCTTGTTGGATGGTGCGCTTTCCAAGGGGTCGTTGCTGGTAGGCGAGTTGGCGTTCAACACGTATTTGGTAAGCCTCTTTTTGCTTGCTTGCTGGTCGGGATAATCTGAATGTCTATTGCAGGATCTGGCGTATTGTTGCTCTGAAAGACTGGATACGTTCCGAAAGTGGATGGGAATAGCGACGTTGCGATGTTTAAGGGCGAATGTAGTCCCGGAAGACCTTAAAGCGGAACCCTTGAATCGTATGTGTTTTCCTTCTCCATCTTTTTTAGCCTAAGATATTCCACAGAGCTCGTTCTTCGGGTCTTACATCGTCTACGGCACCTGTCGGAGCAGGTCCCCTTCGATTCGGCAACGTTTTCTTACATCTACCCTCTCCTCAAGCACGTTGTTTTAGAGGGAGGTGTAGTCTCAGAGGAACCCGAGGAAATGTTGGAACAGGTCTCTTTGAGCCAAGATATTATCAAATTCCATTGTGGTGAATGTAAGGAAGAATAATCGGAGTTCTTGCGTCGAGTCATATCTAATGCGACTGTGAATTCCAGTTTCAGATGCAGCTTTTCCCCGCCAGCAAACGTTGGAGATCTTGATTCATATCATTCGTTTCCAACCGAAGCTTAGTAAAGAGGCGTCTTCCTCCTTGATTGAGCTCGCGGAAGCTATTCATGCCTCAGCCCTCAAGGATGAAATCGATGTTCTCGTGCGCGGAACTCTCCTTCAAGAGGTTTACGTTCGTAATTCTTGTCTTCAAGCTTTGCAAGTATGTTGCTTATTGATTTTCTCGGCGATTCTCTAAAAACTTATGGAATCTTTTAGCCTTCGATTTGACAGACCTTGATTGGTCTGCAGAGCTATGGATTGCTTGTCCATGACGATGATGAGCAGAATGCCCGTCTCGCTCGTCATATCTGGGAGGATAATGGTTTGGATGTACCACTGTCGTTCATTCAGGAACTATTGCAGTACTTGGGTATGTGACTATTTCCATTGAGATTTGTACTTCCGATTGAACGGGTTCATAGGGCATGACAATGCATACGTTCGATCCAGTGTTGGAGCTGCTATTGCAGAGGCTGTCGAAGTTTGGCCTCAGTCTATCGGAGAGACTCTCGTCATTCTCCAGGACTACTATCGCGACAAAGCCAAGATTCTGGCGCCTGAATACGATAAATTTGTGAGTGTAGGATGTTCAATCATGTCTTTCTCGCTAATCTTTTTTTTTTTCAGGGTATGGTCATCGCTGAAAGTCTTGACCAGTCAGACCCATGGCAAGCGCGAGTTTCCGTTTCTCGTGCCTTCCAATTACTTGCTCCGTATTTTCACGGAAGCTGAAGTCGTGCCTTTCTTCCGTTTCCTGATCCACGACGAAGCTCTTGGAGACCGTACTGCAGAAGTACGGAAAGGCATGTTGGCCGCAGGAACAGCAACCATCGATCTTCATGGCCGTTCTTGTATCGCGCCTCTGATTGCCATGTTTGAAGAACATCTTAGCAAGCCCAGCCAAGCTACCGAAGCCAGCGATCATATTAAGGAGGCGGTTGTTATCCTTTTCGGACGTGTTGCCCGCCACTTGGACGCATCGGATTCACGTATTCCTGATATTGTGGAACGCCTCGTCGAAGCTCTCAAAACGCCATCGGAGCAGGTTCAGATCGCCGTCTCTGAATGTTTGTCGCCATTGGTCAAATTTATGCGCCCAAAGGTACCAACACTGGTGGATAGCCTACTGGAGGATCTGTTCAATGCTCCTAAATACGCTAGTCGCCGTGGCGCCGCTTATGGCCTCGCTGGCGTCATAAACGGCACTGGCATAGGTGGAATGAAGGAATTCGCGATCATCAGTAGACTTCGCGCTGCTACCGAGGACAAAAAGCGCTACGAGCCGCGACAGGGAGTTATGTTTGCGTTTGAAACTCTCTCAACGACGCTTTCTCGTCTATTTGAACCTTACATCGAATACGTTCTGCCACTGCTTCTCACCTCATTTGGGGATGCTTCCGCAGACGTTCGCGAAGCTACTCAAGATGCTGCGCGAATAATCATGGGTAACCTCTCCGGTTATGGTGTTAAACTTATCCTCCCGTCTTTGCTTTCCGGTCTGGACGAGAAACAATGGCGGTCAAAGAAAGGATCGATAGAACTATTGGGTATGATGGCCTATTGTTCACCACGTCAACTTTCACTATCGCTCCCCATCGTGATTCCGCGTTTGACTGGAGTCCTGACAGACTCTCATACGCAAGTGCGGGGCGCGGCGAACAAGAGTTTAAAACAGTTTGGAGAGGTTATTAGCAACCCTGAAATTCAAGGCCTCGTTCCTGTTCTCCTGAAAGCCCTTGTCGATCCCACAAAAACTCCCAACGCACTTGCGGGTCTTCTTAAGACTTCGTTCATGCACTATATCGACCACTCGTCTTTGGCTCTTGTAAGCTCTTTCTACGATTGCGAAAGATATCTGACTCACGCCTGTTTTTCAGGTTGTCCCCATCATTGAACGAGGTCTTCGAGAACGGGGTGCAGAAACCAAGAAAAAAGCAGCGCAGATTGTCGGTAATCTGGCATCTCTTACAGACTCGAAAGACTTTGTACCATATCTTTCGCAGCTTCTTCCTCTAGTTCACGTTGTCTTGGTCGATCCAGTCCCTGAAGCTCGGGCAACTGCGGCCAAGGCTCTGGGAACTCTGGTAGAGCGCTTGGGTGAAGTTCATTTCCCTGACCTCGTACCAGGCCTACTCCGGACTCTCAAAACGGACACGTCCGGTGTGGACAGACAAGGTGCAGCCCAGGGTCTTAGTGAAGTTCTTTCAGGACTGGGTATGGAGCGTCTAGAGGGTCTTCTTCCGGACATTATCGCGAATGCACAATCTCCTCGGGCGACTGTGCGTGAAGGATTCATGTCTCTTTCTGGTCTTTCTTCCTGCTACCTTCGGCACTCGCTTCCAGCCCCATCTTCCCAAAATTATTGGGCCGATTCTTAGCGGACTTTCGGACACGGAAGAATATGTACGAGAGGCTGCCATGCGTGCTGGACGAATGGTTATCACCAACTATTCCAGCAAAGCTATTGACCTGTTGCTACCAGAGTTGGAGCGTGGTATGTTTGACGCAGGTTGGCGTATCCGTGTATGTGTTTCTTGTTTTGCACAGAAATCAGTGCTGATTGACTCCCTATCTAGCACGCTTCCATTACTCTTGTTGGAGAATTGCTCTTCAAAGTTTCCGGTATTTCTGGCAAGCCTTCTGACATCGATGAGGAAGAGGATGCTGTTGTTGATGCAGGCGGGGCTGACGCTTCCCGTCGTGCTCTTGTTGAGGTTCTTGGTGTAGAGCGACGGGATAGGCTTCTTTCTGCGCTGTATCTTGTCAGGCAAGATGGTGTTGTCGTTGTACGCCAGGCTTCTATTCAGATATGGAAAGCTTTGGTTCACAACACGCCTCGGACTGGTAAGATATCATTTTATTTTACCTTTGTTGACTTACGCTTTAACGTTCCTTCATAGTCAGGGAAATCCTACCTGAGCTCATCAATCAGATCATCGTCCTCAGCTCTAGCTCAGAGTTTGAACAACAAGAAGTATATTGTTGTCTTTTTACCTGTATTCAATGTGCTAACCGTACTGTTAGACTGCCGGAAGAACGATTGGGGAGCTGTGTAGGAAGTTCGGCGAGCGAATACTTGGAGAAATCATGCCCCTTCTCCGCTCCAAAGCTTCTTCGACCGATCCCAGGTCGCGAGAGGGAGTATGCGTTGTCTTGTCCGAGATTATGTACGCTCCTGTCGTCCTTTTTTTTGCCAATCCGGCCTCTAACTTGGATCTTCAGGGAAAACACTACGGATGCTCAACGCGAAGACTATGAAGACGACATCATCGTTATTGTGCGTGAGTGTCTCGTCGACGAGGAGAGTGATGTGCGCTCGGCTGCTGCAAAGGCGTTCGATGTTTTGCAAGAATATATTGGTGTCAAGGCAATCGATGAAACTATCCCTACACTGCTGGAGGCGCTCCGCCAGCCTGGAAAGGGATCAGGTACGGCATTGCAGGCATTGAGAGAGGTCATGAGTGTATGTCTTTCCTCTACTGTTAACTGTCGGGCAAACTCAAATTTCGCTACCTTCTCAGGTTCGTGCAGGTACCGTATTCCCGGTACTCATTCCGACGTTGACCGCTACACCCATGACTGTGTTTAATGCTCGGGCACTAGCGTCACTAGTCACCGTCGCTGGAAATGCTTTAAGCAAGCGCTTGACTGTTATTCTCAATTCCATTGTCAAAGTCCTGGAAGGACGTCCCGAGCCTGATGAGGAGCTGAAGATTGCTGTAAACGAAGCTCTCGAAGCGCTCTTGGGATCCATCAGCGACGCAGAAGGATTAAATACGTTGATGATGCTATTGCTGGGCTGGTGAGTCTACTGACCTCTTTTTTTGTGTTGGATGAATATACTCATTGATTACATCACAGGATCAAGCACGACTCTCCTCGGCGACGAGTGAGCGGCCTCGACTTCTTCTCAGCCTTCTGTGAAGTGACAGAACTTGATACTTCATTGTATCGCGTGGATTGGATTAGGCAACTTATTCCACTAATGGAAGACGGGGAAGTGATAGTTCACACCGCTGCTCAGCACGCTTTGGACGTGTTCGTCAAGTCGATACCCAAGGATGAGCTTGAACCGCTCGTTGTTCCGCTGCGTAGGAGTCTCGAGTCTGCCGGTGCTCCAGGAGTGGACGTTCCTGGGTTCAGTTTACCGAAAGGAATCGCACCCATGGTACCAATCATCATTGCGGGTCTGACAACAGGGAGCAATGAGCAGCGAGAGGGAGCAGCTTATGCGATCGGTGACCTTGTGGAACGTACTGCAGCCGACGCCTTCAAGCCCTTCGTTGTACCTTTCACTGGTCCCTTGATTCGTGTTGCTACTCAGGCAACGACATATCCTCCGGCAGTCAAGACAGGCATCCTCAGTGCTCTAACAAGCATGCTCGAGCGTATACCGCTGTTCGTCAAACCGTTCTTCCCGCAACTGCAGCGGACGTTCGTTAAAAGTGCCGGGGATCCTGCTTCGGTAGTTGTAAGGACAAAGGCTGCACAGGCACTAGGTGTGCTTATGAAAAATCAGCCGAGGGTAGATCCCGTTATTACGGAGCTGATCAGCGGTGTGCGCGCGTCAGAGGAAGGAATTTCTTCAAGTTTGGTACTAGCGCTGGCTAATGTGGTAGAGGGCGCTGGGGAGAGCGTCGGTGAGAAGGCACGAGAGGCGTGTGTCGAGGTTGTCAATGACGCGTTCAAGGAAGTCCACGATGAGACTTATGTACAGTCAATTGCCGCACTGGCGGTATCTCTTTCGGTCTGGCCTGATCTTTTGCAACCTATCATCGAGTGCGTAGCAACCGCTCGCTTTGTGATCCTTACTCACTGCTGTTTTCCAGAACTTATCTTGTGAGCGGGACCGCTGCCTCAATGATCTCCTCGCGTGTGGTACTCGCGTTGCTGGAATCTGCATCGGACAGTCCTTCAAAGGGCCCCAATGTGTTTGAAAAACTCGGGTTAATGGCTAGTGTAGCACAAAAGGTGCACGAGAGTTGTGCGAACGAAAGGCCGAATATTGCTAGGCCATCGAGAGAGGCTCGGGATTTGTTGAGCTAAGCTCTTGTAATAGACGTAGTGCGTACGAACGAAGTAATCTTAAAACTCACTCAAATGAAGGAACTGAGGCCTTGAGTACCGGAACAGTAGTGTCTATTTCAAGACAAGGCCCATGTACCTAACGCGCCTATCAAGTCCTTTGTCTCCATTCATCCTGGATGTACTAAAAAGGAAATCATAATTGTTTGTCTCCTGATCAATTTGGAGTAATATTTCTCTGTTCTAGATCGTTGTTCCATGTTTCCATAGATAATTGGCCGCCGTGGGTTTTCCCATCTTCTCCTCCCCTCCTTTCTCCCCTCCTCCTCTCCCCTCCCCTCTTTTCTTTCTGCTCCAGCCACCGAGCCAAGTGCTCTTTCATTCTTTTCTGTTGCTCAGGTAGAACCTGTGTACTTTAAGTTTCAGCAATTACACAGCTGCTGGTCGAGGCTCGAGACAAGATGATGCATTCGCTCGCATCTCAACTGGTTTTCACTATTTTTATTGTCCTTTCATTCTCTGTGGCTCCGCTGCACGGTGCGCCAACCAGAGCCCTTACAAAAACAGAGCTGCTGGCCAACGGAAAGCTTGCGCAAAAGCTCAACGCTGCGTTCCAAACTCTATCTGTCAAAGACACTTGTGTCTGTGGGTAAAATCCGCACTAATCTACCCTTATGTGCATTAACGTGATTTTAATATGTAGCTGGCGAAATTGCTTGCATATCTGGTGAAGCAGCCGAGTGCGTTGGTAAGAAATGGGAGACCGTTTCGTGTGGTGCGAGTCTAGCCTGTTACGCCATTCCGAGTGTCACCAAGGCAAATGATGCGGTATGTTCTTTTTCTTTAGTTGTAGTACTCGAGTTTCTCATTTAGCCTACCTTTATAGGTCCTACAGTGTACAAGCGAGAAAAGCGCCACTTCTATAATTTCTGCGTGTGGAGCTGATGGCGGACTTGTTGGTTCAAGTTCTACCTCTAGCTCTTCCTCCTCCGGTTCTAAGGGCTCTTCCAGCTCCAATTCTAAGGGTACCTCGTCCTCGTCCTCGTCCTCGTCTTCCCATTCCAACTCGACTGAGGGGTTTACAACGACGATTATTATATCTCCGCAGGCGACGGAGACTATTGCTATGAGCGATAGCACTACAACGATGAGTGCATCGACTAGCCAAACTACTTCGATGAGCTCTGATACATCTTCGTCATCCATGGATGTCACTATCACCACTTCCGAGTCATCAACAACTACGATTTCGCCCGCGGCAGCCGAAAGTATTATATCCAGTGATAGTACTGCGACCACGAGTGCTATGAGCGATAGTACTACGAGTGCTATATCGATGAGCGCTGATATATCTTCGACCACTACCATTTCGCCCGCGGCGGCGGAGAGTATTGTTGTGTCCGCTGATAGCCAAACTACTTCCTGTTCCGATACAACTTCGTCATCTGCCGTGGTCGCTACTGCTTCCTCATTCCAATCGACCACTACCATTTCGCCGGAGGCTGCACAAAGTCTTATCTCTAGTGTTATGAGCGATAGCGCTACAGCGACTGGTGCGACTGCGGCAAACGCTGCAGCAATTGCAAGTACTTCTGCATCTCCGCTTACGAGCGATGGCGCTACGGCTACTATTACTTCGGCTGCAACTGCGACGAATGTGGCCGAGGCGAATGCAGCAGCAATCGGAAGTACATCATTGTTTTCCACATCTCTGCTCACAGCTGCTTCAAGTTCAAGTGCTGTGAACAATATCGCTGCGGGTACTCTTACTACTTCGGCTGCAGCTGCAGCTGCGACGAATGTAGCAGAGGCGAATGCAGCAGCAATTTCAACTACGGCGATTTTTTCCACTTCTTTGTTTACAGCTTCTCCAACAAGTTTGTGAGCTGCACTTTTAGCTGGCTTGCGTTGTGGATATGCTACGCTGATGCGGACAGTTTCTGCTTCTTGCGTATTGCTTGTACTATACCTCTGATTATTGAAGGATGTATTTGTACGTTGTAGTATGTTTGGCGTCGTAACAGTACGTCTGTACATAAATAAATTTAACATATACATATTACATTAGTCGTCTGACACATAAGTTCTCAGTGTTCAGCAGTATTCGGTGCTCACCTTCCCCGAAACTTCGTAAGGTTCAGATCGTTCACCACTGCATGAGCAGCTCATCTAGCTTCAGCAAAAGTTATCCCAACAATCAAAACCCAATACAATTTCCACAACTAAAAACTGAACAAAACTCGAACGTATGCAGCAAACTGAAAGCTACTACCACAAGTGCAGGTAAGTAAGACAATCGAATACTTCGGTTGACCTGGAACGAGTAATGAAAGGAAGGACGAACGGATGGACGGATGGATATAATGCCAAACGGAGGTATATAAAGGACCAACTGGGCGGGTAACTTCTCTTGTTTTGATTTTAAATATCTTCTCTGAATTGTGAACCTAAACTCCTTTGTGGCCTACGTCGCTGCAGAGATGACGACTTCGATGTTGCCAGCTAGAATCCAGTCAGTAAGGAAAAAAAAGGGTAGCACATATGGATGTACTGACTGGGTAGCGCACCACCTCCAATGACCATAGATCCAGGCGAAGGTCCACATGCGGTGAGAAGGTTCTGTTTCATGCGTATCTTAATATCACAGTCGTAAACAATGGAAATAGACGGCATACATCGAATCCACCGTTGGAATCTCCGTGACCTTCAAGACGACCTTTGGAGATGTCGATGGTAGTTCCTTTGGAAAGGGAAGAGGAAGGAAGGAAGGAGGGAGGGGGAGGGAAGAGTGAAGTGAAGGAGAGAAAGGGATAGAATCAGTAATTTGAGAAGAAATCAATGACAGTAATTTACCTCCATCGACAGCGTTGACAGTAACGGTGCAGGTTCCACTGGTAGATGAAGCCGTGGCAGCGCTTACACGCAGGAATTCACTGTAGGTGATTAAGAAGGGATTAAATACGGCAACATTGAACAGAACATAACACACATTGCACCAGCAATACCCCCTGGACCCAACTACACAACCAGTCAGCTACGTGCGGGCCCTTGATCGAACTGAAGCACTCACTCCAAGCAAAGCAACATTGCAATCATGCTCCACAAGCTGCACAGAAGGATCCGTACACGTTGCAACGTTTAACGTGGTCGTGCTCTGGCGCCATTGAAGTGCACGCGAGTACCAAGTGGGGAGCGCAGTGACTCCCAAGGAGACAGCGAGGATAGTCAAAAGGAGAGAAGAGAGACGGGCGAAGAACATCGTTAGAGGAACGAAAAGAGTAGGTTGGATAAGAAAGAGAGGAGGATATCAAAGAATGTAAAATCAAAGAAGTGAAGTGAGTAGGTCGATTGGCGCTACCGGGCGCGGAGGAAATTGTAAAGGGAGCTGAAAGAGGGAAGGGTGGAACGAGAATGAGAGGAAAATAACGGAAATATACGTTTACCTTTTATACAAAGCCAGCAGATGCCAGGCACATGGGCGCATGGGAAGCAAAATGATATTTTGATTGATATTATTCGTTGCCTTCGTCGAACTTGGCGACGGTATGTACCTGGCGTATCACAGTACGCACGAACCGCAAACCGACCGGCGGTCGTGGACAAAAATTATGAGAATCTGTAGACGCTCAATAGCAAAGTCTTGCACAAATTAAAGATGAATCGAGGTTTTCGAGAGAAACAAACTGCATTCGAAAGTAGAACAATACGAGACGATACAGAAAGCATACGATACATGTAGATGAAAGCCTACAGGAAAAAGAATGTAACGTTAGTTACCAGAACAAACCAAGCAAGAAGCAAGAAAAAAAAGTCAAGAACACAAGCCTCAGCCTCGCCTTAATATCTCCATCCGTGCCCTAAACCAGCTCGACCAGCATCCGCGCAGCGACCCTAAGGAAGGCGACTGGACCCGTTCAAGCGTTCTCTACCAGAGAAATTTCATCCAACAAGGAGAAACGGGGCACGTTCCTTTACCAGGTTTATCATCATCGGTTGCATTCTACTATCGGCGAATAAAGGAAAACTGAAACTCACAATATATTGAACCAAAGGCGTGTAAAGTACAGTAAAATTTGTAGGAAACTCCAGGTGATCCTGCGTCCTCGCCCCTCAACCAGTGGGAAGAGCATCAGCATAGATTGTTTTTGAGCCTCTCCTCCATCTTCAACGGTTGTCTGGACCATCCATCCGTAGAGAACAAGTCGCGAAGACTGTGGCGGTTAGATGGTAATTTATCCGTAGTGAAAAAGATGAAGAGAAAAGCGCTCGCAAGCGGCCTTTTTTAAAGGAGGAGTCCCGTGACTTTCAAACTCCGAGGTCCGAAATTCCCGGTACTTAGGCGCCAGTAAATTATTCTGAACAACGACGAGGTGACAGTGAGCATTCATTTTCAAGCTTTTTTACTTTAAAATTTTATGTTATTTCTAGGTGAATGGCTGCAGCTACAGCTTCAGTAACTGTGCATCCTCCTTCTTCTCCCTTCGCGTCTCTTCTCCGACGCTCCCGCTTCGCGACATTCGACCCACAAATCAGACAAACTTATTACACCCCTCCCGAACATGCTTCTCGAGGCTCATGGGGTCTTAAAAGGCCACTAGCTTTGCGCAGAAGAAATGCCTTCATCTCTCTTCCTGCTCCGTTCGAAGACAGAGCTCAGTTCATCGAATGGAACAGAGCCGAGGACGAAGTACGGTTCATTAGACGGTTTGAAGAGATGCAGGTCCGACCTCTAATAAAACCCAAAACTCCTTGGGCAAAAACACTTGGGTCGAAGAATTCTTCCCAGTGGCTCATAGATTCAGAATTTTGCTATAGGTCGGAAGGACCCGAGGCAGAAGAAGTAGGCGCTGGTTCTAATGCGACCCTCGTGCAGGAGGAAGCACAAAGAGCACAGAGAGCGAGACTGGAGACGCAAAGAAACGCTTCCATCTCCACAGGCTTGGAGTCGTTTGGGAAAGCTGGTCAAGGAAACTATGGCCATCGTCGATCGCTCAAGGCTCACAACCAGATTTCACCAAACATCGATGCGATGCTACCCAAAGAATTCGAACGTTATGTTCGTCGTCTTCGCCAACTACGCCCGAAATTCAAAGACTTTCTTCAACAACTCGCTCTAGAGGACCAGCGTATCTTGGAACAGAAACAGTGGGAGGTAGAACAAGCTGCCAAGGAAGCAGAACTTGATCATTCTGTAAAATTAAAGCTATCCCAGTCGAAAAACAACAGTACTGCAACTCGACAAATATCCCTCGACCCGAGTAAAACCCTTTACGAGGTCGCTCAGAGTTGCATGCCGAATCCCGACAGAATCCCATCTCCCAATTATCACCGTCGATTCATCGAAGCCCATACATCCTCCCAGTTTGCTGGCGCAGGCTCTTCAGCCGAGGTCGTCATCGAACAACGACCACACCAGGTCGGCGGTCTCCTCTACAACCACCCCACAAACCTTCACACCCAGCTCTTCGCTACTCCCCAACCAGGTATCGTCTTACAAACCGGCCGAGACCGAGCCCAGACCCAAGTCCCAGAAAGCATCTACGTCGCCTCCTTTGGTGGTTTGACGCCGATGATACGAAAACGGGACTGGGGAGATAAACTTCCCTTGTTGGACCACAACTCGAATGAAGGTGTCCGACGCGAAAATATTCTGCGCAGCGTTGCTAAAATGCGGATGGTTCCTGGGAGTGTGGTCCTTGAAGAACCGCCGCTCTCGGTTGCGAGGAATTCGAGCGGTTTGAGCACGACGAGAATAAACGCTGACGCTCTTATCGTTGGTTCTCGCGTGATGTTCAGCCAGACGAATCCTTATAAAGCTGGAACTATGGAGTATGTCGCTTTGGCGCCTGTCAAGTCCAAAAACGATTTCGGTGAGTTTCCTCTGTCTGTCTTGCTCCGCACTTGCTTACTCACCCCGTCTTCATCCCACTCTCTAGCCAAAGCCGCCCGCGGCCCAGTCCAAACCCCGATCGCCACCAACAAGGCTCACAGCCAGAATTTCTTGAAATGGAAGAAAACTGTTCAGGATGTAACTCGGGAAGCTCAAGGAGCACCGGAAGCCCGAACAGGACTCCTCACGTCGCTCAAGGGTTTAATAGTTGAACATGGTAAAGGGAAGTGATGATGGTAAAGGATACACTAGTACTGTTCGTACCGTAAAGAGCATTAGGGTAATGTTAATCGAGAGTTTTCTTCGCATTCACATTTGACGATAGAGTTGCTGTTGGAGCTCATCCACATTCAAGGCCCGTCGCCGAAAAGACGCAAAGGAAGACCTGCAAATGTCAGGGTCTTCGAGCTTCTCATGGTGTCGCATAATTGAAGGTTTTTTGTTTTCGTTTTCGTTTCACTCTCTAGACCGCCGCTTTTATTCACTTCACCGTGAAAGTCAATACAGATTCAAAGCACCGTTGATACTTCAATCGAGGCCCTTTCTTCTTGCGATAATGGTACGAGAGTCGGCATTTCCTCGAGTGTCGAATCCTTCTGATTCCTGAATTTACAGCTGCAGAGCTCCAGGAAGACATGTCAATTGAAAAGTGAGAATATGCTTGACGGTCACATCCGGTCTTACTCTTCTAGTGCTGCTGTTCATGGATTCTGGAAAATCTTGAGCAATATCATCAAGGCGGGGTAAATGTACCGTATGACATTACATTGACCGATGGCCACGTCCGATGGCTACAAGGAAGCTGATGAATTTGGGCCTCTAGATCCTTCCTGTCCTCGATGCTCGGATGAACGCCATCGGCACAAAGTGGATGGTTTCACTACCGATTACGCCTTCGCAGCTCAAAGCTGACGGAAGCAAGGAACCAAGGAAGCTCGGAAGTTGGATGGAAAATTAGGCCTTTAGGCCTCAAATTGGCCAACCTCGAAGGCTTGAATAGAAACGACTCTAGATCTTTTCTCTTGCCGGCGTTTTCTTTCCTTATCCTTCTGCATCGGGCCCCGCCAATGCTTTGCAGTTGGACCTGGACATCGGAGATAGCTCCTCTAGTCATGCGCTTTCATTCGCAATTCTACCGAAACCCGAGTTTCCGACGGACACCGTAGTAGACCGTGTCCTTGCTTTGACATTGACTGTATACTGTAGCAGTACTGTACGCATTTTATTCAGAAGGAATTTAGAACCGGATAGCTAAGCTTGCCCAAGCCAGTAATAGGCCTCCGTCAGCCTCCGCCACAAGATCACAGTGCAGAAATCAATTGAAAACATTCAGTCAATCTCCGTGATGTCCCTTCAGACTTGGCTGCCGCGCCAGGCCACGCCGTCATTTTAGTACACATGACAGACATTCGCTCCCCATCTCCAAACACTATAAAAGACTAGATGTTTGACCATGATGCCCCATTCAACAGGTTCATCTCGTTGGATATCTTTTCGTTTCTTCTCTTCTATACTCTTTACACCTCTACGACATGAAATTCACGACTTCCCTCCTCGCTAGCGCTTTGGCTTACCTTGCTGTCTCCGTCAACGCTGCACCAGCGCGTCGCAGTGCTCTCGATGTCTGGGACCCGACCATCACTTCTCCTGTTGCGGGGACCGTATGGACCCTTGGTTCCACCGTCAACGTCACTTGGTACGGATACCGCTAATCGGAGAAGGGATTGTACTAATAGTAGCTGTAGGAGCACCGCCGACGAACCTGTCAACGTATCCAACGGTGGACGAATTGTTCTCGCAGTGAACCAATTTGAGGGTCCGTATCCCGTTTCCTTCCCTCCTTCTTCCTAATGCTCATAGCCTGAGGGTTTACAGCCTTGTACTTGAGCCCCCCTTTCAATTTGGCTGCCGCCGATGGATTTTTCACGGTCACTGTTCCCGAGAACCTCATCCCTGGCGGTGATTACCAGGTCGTTCGTGAGTGTACTATCCTTCTAGATCAAACACGGCCACTAAATGATAAATGATATGTGATGCACATATAGTTTTCGGCGATTCTGGAAACATTGGCCCTTCGTTCACTATCGCTGCTGCCTAAAGGATCTTCTCTTAGCAGGCGTGAACGCGAACGTGAAGCCTGCTGCTGATGATTTCACGGGAGGATAATTTGGTGGACTGCTCAATGTTGGAATTATTGAAGGAGTTGAATGGGTTTCATAACGATGTTGTAACGGTTGTATAACGGACATTATTCATGACTTGAAATCGAAGGACTTTGCATACTTATTGTGACAGTTGAATTCATTAAATTTCATGCACGGCAGAGGCATTGTCTCCCGTAGGCAGACTCTCGCAAGCAAGCTTGCTATAGCAGAGGCACGAAGTACAGACGTTTCAGAAATTCTTGGTCAAAATAAATAAATAAATCGAAAAATTCAAAAAATCGTTTCAGTGTCGCTGGCAGTCTACAGGTCTCTACTGGCCTTGACCTGCTTCCTTAGGCTGCTTCCTACTAACCTTCAAGAAGATATAGGACCTTTTGGCTCATTTTGGTCGCAAATTAGTGCGGAATCGCTGGCAATGATAGGGGGATAATAACAAGCGGAGAATCCACTTCAGACCCTCCGGAGGATGTGTATTTGGACAGGAATAAGGGCTGGTAGTGTATCTGGTATGTGTTTCTTCAAATATGACATAGCGCGAGCTCACTCGGAGATTCGGAGTTCCATATAGGCCCATACTATTCCATTCCCTCATCATCGACTCTCAAACTCTTCTCCACCTCAACTATGCGTAGTTGACGCGTCTTTCTAGCTCAAACTGGATGTGACGTGGCCATTTTGTTGTGGTCATTTCGCTACAACATATGTCTCATGTACTAGCGGATACGCTGAAGAGTTTCTAGAGTACAGGGCTTTATATTGTGGTGTTTCGATGGCGTAGAGAGGAGTTTTCGATTTTCTGAATTTTTCGATTTATGTATTTATTTTCGAGCGTGAGACAAGAGATTTCTGAAAGAAGCAAGTACGAGGCGACATTTTATCTAGGAAAGTGTAGATAAGAGGTGAGAGGTGCATAAACTAGTTAGTTGATTCAGCGTCCAGACTCATTCGTGAATCAAGTACAAGTTTATCTGAACCACGGAGCAACTTCTGGAATGTGGTTGCATCTAAGTATCAGCGAAGAGAAACAAGCACACAAAAACTCGGACTAACCGTTCACACCGAAACTATATTCAACGAAACCGCATAACAAGCAATGGTTTGAGAGCTGTCTTGCGATGAAGCAATCGAAGTCGTGTTGTAATACACCGAATCCTGTCCCACTGAAGGCTCATCCGAAGGACACAAATACCACAAGTCATATATCCCATTAACTGCCAGGACCGGGTAATCTGATGTGGATAGGGTGACTGCAGAAAAAGCCGTCGAAGCGGGGCTGCTGTAGAACGAGCTCGTAGCCCATGAGAGCTCTTCGCCGGAGGAGCCTGAGGAAGGGTGCACTAGCGTTTGTGAACCAGTTCGCTTCGCTGTCGAAGGCGCGGAGGTTTCCTCCTACGAGGCCCAGGGATGGAAAATCGTTATATGGGTAGGAGTTGTATGTCTAGAATCGGGAGAAGGATATTTATTTAATCGGTGTATGTGCTACTACGCGAAGAGCTTACCGACGTGACTTCGAATAATCCTCCGTCTATGGCACCTACATCATTTGAATAAAGAGTTAGTAAAGTATGCAAGGACGGAGAAGAGCTTCAGAGCCCTTAGATAATTAACTCACCAGCTTCACCTAGCACAAGTGGTGCCCCAGTGGAATTCGCGTTGGACAACGTAGTGTTCAAAGCGGCGAGAGTAAAATTAGTTCCTAAACTCGAGGTTGCGGTTATCGAAGAACCCATGACCGCTTTCGAGTTCAAAGTCGAGACGAGTAACAAAAGGGTACTGGTAGCACCGATGAAACGCGTAGCAGTGGTGAAAACCATAGTCATGTAGCGACTGGTGGAGATAGCGTGAAGCTTGGGGAGCGTGCCAAATTGATGAGTTCCGGAATCCGAATAACGAAGCTCTCCAGTCAGTTTGCTTTTATAGTCGCGTTGCTGATCGCTAAGAGTATAGAGCGGGCATGAATTTGCGAAATGAAGGAAGATTTATTACACGGCGTATAATCGCCGTGCGCACTGCTAATCTAGAATTGAAACTGAGAGTTCAGGGAAGACGCGGTCATCCATTCGTGTCACTTCCGCGTTGCTCCGAAATCAAGACGAATATATATATATTTAAAAACCTCCACGCGTTTCCACAGTTCAAGAATCAACCAACAGACTACATCTTCCACGAAATCAAAATCCTCATCTCATTCTTCTCAATATCCTCCAAGGGCTTGATGTATACCCTTTGCTTCAGGCTCCTCCCGATTCCGAAACTGTATGACAACCTCCCGTAGGCAGTCCACTGGGAGGGTCGACCTGCCACCAGTTTGACTCAAGGAGAACTTGGGAACGAGACTGGACCATATCCATCCACGGTAGCATCCTCGAAGGAATCCGCACCAACATTCAAGGTCAAGGATTGTAGTCTCGAGACAATGGGTGGACGAAATGTTGATGAAGAGGGCTACTATGATAAGCGCGGAGACTCTATAAGTTGCCACGTTATAGGACTACTCTCAGTTGGAACGTTGGCGTCATTGAGAGTGAGGTGTAGTAGAGTTGGTAAATGGATAAGGGATGAGTACAAGGTTCGAGTGAGAGAAGAGATAAACTCTGAATGGAGAGGGTGGTTAAGGAGAAAGACGAACGCTGGTAAAATGCCATGAAAGGGTCAAAGTTGACCATTATTTAATGCAAAGTGACGCGATGGTTTGAGATGTAGGGAGGGTAAGTCGATGAATCTGAAGACCGAATATTCCACGTCGACATTACTGTCACCGTGCCAGATAGAAAGTGTTTCTATCGAGGCAGAAGTAATGGGAGGCATGGGAGTATTCTGTGGCCAAGGCGAGTAAGAGTAATTTTTTCACAAGCTTCTCTAAGGTTTAGCAATGAAAGAGGACTTGCAAGTCATCCTCAATCGGATTAGGTGAGAAGCCGGCAGTCTCAAGCTTTCAGCTTTGGCGCTGCATTAATAAACCAGGACAGCTCTGCTTTATCAGCGTGCACAATCTCCAAGTCTTCCAGGAGAGGGAATGAGAGCGATGTCTTCATAAAAATGTAATTACTGGCCGAAAACAGATCGTGAATGACTGTGCCAGCGATGTACATGGTCCGTTAGACGAACCAAAACGGGATGTTTTTCGTGTTTTGGAAGATGCAAAAATGGATATTCGTTGAGGTGGACGGAGACTGCCAATAGACATTGCAGTGACCGATTGAGAAAATTAGACCACAAAACAGGCATAGAAAGTCCAATCCTACGCCATCGTGAACAGACGCCGCTGAGAGCCAACGCAGGCTTGTCCTTGAGATTACCTGGATGGGAGAGGTACATGATAAAGCGATTGGTGTCGCAACAGAAAGATACGCTGCAAAATTTCATCGGGAATCTCTCGGATAGGCGAGAGTAGAGACTGGACCTCCGCTGCATAGGCCCGCAAACGCTCCTGATCTAGTGTCCACAAGAATGCTACAACTCGGGCATTCTAAATGACGATGACTTTCAAAATCGTCTAGGCCTTTGTAGAATCAAAGCCACCTCATCAGGCTTAACCGATGCAGGGCCAGATTCCCAGCGCAGTTTTTCGGGTATCAAGGAGCGACGATCAGCGTCTATTCGAGGGTGGCGGCAGTGAGAGCAGGGCATTCAGCTAGATATCTAGCTGGTTAGCTATTTGTGAAAGAGAGCGGATTTCGAAAACCCTTGGGCGCTTTATCAGGCGCTGTAGCAAGTTAAGATATTTCTGAAACGTCTGTAAAGGTAATGCTACTGTACGGGACGACATTTTATCTGGCTAAGAGGTGCATAAACTAGTTAGGTAAGGCAGCATCCAGACTCATTCGTGAATCAAGTACAAGTTTATCTGAACCACGGAGCAACTTACAGATCCTGGCTGCATCTAAGTATCAGCGAAGAGAAACAAGCACACAAAAACTCGGACTAACCGTTCACACCGAAACTATATTCAACGAAACCGCATAACAAGCAATGGTTTGAGAGCTGTCTTGCGATGAAGCAATCGAAGTCGTGTTGTAATACACCGAATCCTGTCCCACTGAAGGCTCATCCGAAGGACACAAATACCACAAGTCATATATCCCATTAACTGCCAGGACCGGGTAATCTGATGTGGATAGGGTGACTGCAGAAAAAGCCGTCGAAGCGGGGCTGCTGTAGAACGAGCTCGTACCCCATGAGAGCTCTTCGCCGGAGGAGCCTGAGGAGGGTGCACTAGCGTTTGTGAACCAGTTTCCTTCGCTGTCGAAGGCGCGGAGGTTTCCTCCTACGAGGCCCAGGGATGGATAGTCGTTATATGGGTAGGAGCTGTACGTCTAGAATTGGGAGAAGGATATTTATTGTAATCGGTGTATGTGCTACTACGCGAAGAGCTTACCGACGTGACATGGAATGATTCTCCATCTATGGCACCTACATAATTTGAATCATGAGTTAGTAAAGTATGCAAGGACGGAGAAGAGCTTCAGAGCCCTTTAGATAATTAACTCACCAGCTTCACCTAGCACAAGTGGTGCCCCAGTGGAATTCGCGTTGGACAACGTAGTGTTCAAAGCGGCGAGAGTAAAATTAGTTCCTAAACTCGAGGTTGCGGTTATCGAAGAACCCATGACCGCTTTCGAGTTCAAAGCCGAGACGAGTAGCAAAAGCGTACTGGTAGCACCAATGAAACGCGTAGCGGTGGTGAAAAACATGGTCATGTAGCGACTGGTGGGAGGTGGAGATGGCGCGACGTGCCAAATTGATGGGTTCCGGAGTCCGAGCTCTCCAGTCAGTTTGCTTTTATAGTTGCGTTGCCGATCGCCAAGAGTATAGAGCGCGCATGAATTTGCGAAAGGAAGGCAGATTTCATTACACGGCGTATAATCGCCGTGCGCACTTGACTAACTAAGATTTGAAACGACAGGGTCAGTGGAAGAACTTTGAACAAAAATATTTGAAACAAGAGGATCATACACCGCCAATGATTATACTTCAGCCAGGCTGAAGTACTGTGAGAAATGAATTATTTCAGTGCATAAGATAAATGTACTTTTTCATACAAGTATATAAAATAAATATTTCAATGAACTTACAAAGGAATTACATTTAGACCCTCTGAATTTTGAATTTTAAACAGACTTCCGGGAGAGCGCTTTTCAATTGAGCTCTCAAAACAATAGTTTTGATGCGGACTAAATACTTTTACTTTACAATAAGAGTGAAAGCAAATATTTCGAAGGTAGGTAGGTAGGTAAACCGGCGCGGTCCCATTGAGAAACAGCCGGGTTCCACGCTACACGCATAGCGCCTGTATGCATGCCGTGGGCACCTTGTGCTCCCGCCGTTGTGGCAGATAATCGAGGCTCCTACTTCAGGCAGCACCGACTACCCGGCTCGCGACGTTTGCACTCGGCACGAAGGCAACCAGTGCATTTAGTGTAAGCTTCGTTCCAACAAGTAGTTAAACTTGGTTTTCCGATGTCTACACTAGACACAAAGGAAACCCCGAAGGTTAGGCGCAATTTTAGTTAAAGCCCAAGGCACAGCGAGATCAAGGAATGAGGCACCCATATAATTAATTTCCGATACGTAAAGGTTCATACAGTTCTGCCGCAGGAATCCAGGCTTCCTTGCCTGCAAAGATATTCAGTACATCATATACAAATTTTGCCAGTATAGGTAGCGTCCGATTTCTGAATAGAATCATTTGCAAGAACTCCATGGAGGATACAGAGTCGTAGCACGTCCTTAGAGAAGGACAAATGACAAACATATCCTCTAGGAAGCGGTGGCGAAGATAGTTAAGAGTACTGCTCCCTTCACAGGTAAGTAAAGAAGAATGGTTCCCGAAAGAGAATAAGTACTTCGATGCTCGGGCCGATCCGGGCCGCTGCCAAACCGCACAGCGAAAGGCAATAATTGAATTTTTTTCGAAACAATTACTTTCACTCTTATTGTGAAAGCAGGGCTTTCAAGTCCACATTGAATCTATTGTTTCCAGAGTCCAATTGAAAGCTTCTCTTTCACATATCTATATAAATTTCTCAATTCAGAATGCCGGAATTCAATTTATTCATTGCTCTATTGAAATATATGATTTTTGAATTTTTCTGAAAAAGTACACATTGTATAGGGATTGAAATAATTTATTTCCCATTATGCTTCAGCTTGGCTGAAGCATAATTATTGGCAGTGTGTCAGTGGAAGACGCGGTCATCCCTTTTTAGGTTTCGTGGTCACTTCCGCGTTGGTTCCGAAATCAAGACAAATATATAAATTTTACGTGTTTCCACATTCAAGAATCAACAGACTACATCTTCCACAAAAATCAAAATCCTCATCTCATTCTTCTCAATATCCTCCAAGGGTTGATATATATACCCTTCGCTTCAGGCTCCTCCCAATTACAAAACCATATGACAACCTCCCATAGGCAGTCGACTCACTGAACCTGCCAACTACCATGACTATTCTTAGTCAAATCCAAGATGTGCAAAATTTTTTTATTATATATCATCTTGTATTTCACTGTTAAGGTTGGCAGACCCCTCCCCCCCCTCCTGTACCTTCTAAATAGAGAAAGTTATTCCCATGCCTTGTAGGCACTTGTGGTGATAATTCTTGACAAGGCGCTTAAGGCTTGTCAAGAATTATTACCGCATGTTGCGCCACATCCATGACTTCCTCACTTCCCAGTCACTTCCCCAATGATCTCCTACAATCTTATATATACTACAATATACACAATTTCACTACTCTTACTTTTTTTGAATCCGCCACCGTTTGATGCCAGCCCCTCTTCCAGTCGCATTTTTTCTGCACTCATCATTGCAAAACCAGTCAGTGTCTGGGATTTGAAGCAATCCCTTGCAGGATATATGGTACTATTGAATTGGTGAGTCTCTGGTGCATTCGAGAGTTATAATTTCAACTAATTATTCACCTTCAAATTGCATCCAGGGCATGAACATGTAGTAATGCTCTCTCCCTCTTGACTCAGATAGAAATTCTCCTCAGTCCTTCCATGCTTGTGAAGTAGCTACAGCAAGTTGATCATGTGGCCGCATTGGCTTGCCGCAACAATCTGCCTAGGTGCTTTCCAATGAGCGTCAACTTTTGAGGGCAACAGTTAAGGTACTTCCCCATCTCAGTCCACCTTGCTTTGTTTAATAAAATTGAGTTTTGTGAAGACTCCTCAGTGAGCTGATCGCAGAAGCAATGTCTTGTTTAAGACTTCGACCCCCTGGATATATCCTTCAATGACCTAGCCTAGTATAGTGTGAGACCCGGTGCATGAAATGGATCTCAAACCAATGTATCCTGAATGTCTCGCACCTAGATGTAAGTGGAGACCAAATGCAACCACCCAGGATAACCATGCCATAAGGTGGGTCTGGACAGTAGTATGAGTGTTGTACGGAACAGTACAAGCCTCAGAGATGCAAGGAACAATGTATGGGCCACCCCATGACGTAACCAGGAGGAAGCGGATGGTATTGTGGTCTGACAACCAGAAATGAGTGGAAGTGGATGGAATATGGATGAAGGGGTGGTCCACAAAGGTGTAATAAGTCCAAATATGGATAATGCGGGTGGAATACAGCAAATGCGGACAGAAATAGCGTGGGAGCAGATGGAATGGGGTAAAAGCAGGCGGAAATAGCGTGGGAGCGGACGGAATAGCGCAAAAGCGGACAGAAATAGCGTGGGAGCTGATGGAATAGGGTGAAAGCGGATGGGAATAGTGTGGGAGCAGACAGAATAGGGTGAGAGCAGATAGGAATAGGGTGGGAGCAGACAGAATTGAGTGAAAGCAGATGGTGCCAGAGGTTCTAGAGGTAGCAAAACCCAAATAGGAAGGTCCCAAGGAGCTTTGGTCGTAAAGTTGTAAACAGAGATAGAAAACAGTGAGCTCCGGGCATAGATTTGGTATCTACGGATGGAGCCTCGCAGTTGATGCAGATGACAGTGAGCCTTCAAACAGAGCTCGGAAGGCACAACTGGTTAGAACAGACAGAGACAGAGACAGAAGGAAAATGGGATTGATCTGGTAACAATGGTAATCACAGAATAGGGTACATGAACTTGGGGTGTCTACTTATATACTGTAGGGTAGTTGTGTAAGTTGTCAGGAGAGCCTGATGGATGGTTATCAAATGCGGGAGGCACCCAGAAGGCAGGATAACTGGTAATCACATGTAGAAAGTGCCTGGCAGGCAGAATAAATGGTAAATGAGCATGGGAAGCGCCCGCATATAGGTAAATGAGTGCGGGAGGTATCCACGGACGGTTACGGAGCGTGGGAACCATCAGCGGGTGGTTAACGAGCACAGGGAGTGTCTGGAAATGAGCCAAGGCTTAACATATAGCTTGTATGTGGGCTCATTTATCTGCCTTGGTCAGCAACTTGTTATCCAACAAGCTTGCCTTGCTACACCATACCATGCATAGGACTTTGATCAAGGCGCATTCACAAAGTTAAGTATGGTACCATTACGTGTACCATTACTCTGCAACCTCTTGGGTAGAATACGTCCTGGATAATTCTAATGGGAAACCCCATTATGAGTAGAAACCCTGGGTTTCTTGCAAATCATTATTCAGAAACCCATCACACCATTGTCACGCATTTGTCACATCCATTTTTTATGACAATGGATGCCTCTGGGCTACTTCAAAGCTCTCTTAGTTGAGTCTTGGCTCAAGACTGTGCTTTGAATGTGCTTCAAGTTGGACCATGCAATGAGTTTGATTCAGATTACTTACAAGTGTGTCTGCTCACCCTTGCCTGACCCAAACGTAGACATTTTGTCTGCTCTTCTCACTGTCCCCTCATGTCTAATTCAACACTAGATCATTCCAGAATCCAGGATGTATGATACATAGAGTAGTACACAACATTGGAAGCCTTGCACACTTGTGACTTGACTCTTGAAGGCTCCCTGTCTGCCCCCAAATTTAGTTCCTTTTCACTCAGTATCAAATGCAACAGTCTAACTTGTTCCCTGTCTGTTCCTGTAGCATCTGGCTCTCTGAATCACAGAGAGAGATTAATAACAAGAGTACCTCAGCAGCAATCAATACTTAGTATTTACTGTGTAGAGTGTGTCCCATGGCCTGACTCCTGAGACTTGAGTCACAGACTTGTCATTAATGCTACACTGGGCAGCGAATGAGCTCTGGTTGAGTTCTGGAGTAAAATGTTGTTACTTGATGTGACAATATGTGACAAACATGTGACCTGCCAGGGTTTCTCAACAATGATTTGGGGTTTCTACTCCAAATGGGGTTTCCGATTAGAATTATCCTAGGTCCTTGGTAGATTTTAACTATCAGCTCAGGCTCACTATAGTTCTCTTATTGACCGTGTTTGTTACAAACAGAACTTAGGATTATTAGTTCTGTGCAGTTCTAGCCTTGGCCAAAAAATCAGCATATCATCTTCCCCAAACTAAAAATCTCAACCATCCTCAGTTGAGGAACAAGTTGAAGCCATATCCTGGCAAGGTATCCTGTACCTGGATTGAGTTGGGTAATTGACTGGCATTGACTGTTTCTGAAGTCCAAGTTGCTCTTGCCAAGGAAGCCTATTGCAGCAATCAGTTCAATTAACTGGCCTTGGTGCATTCTGCAGTTGCCACTCGCATTTAGTCAGGGTCTGATGCTCTTTGGCATGTCCCATCAGGCACGGTGATCTTGACAAATCATTGCCTACTTTTGGGCAAGAGATTGACTGGATATACTTGTGTATCCCAGTTTCTTTGGTATGGTCTTTGGACCCTGCAATCTCCTGATTTCTTGCTCCCCATAGAAACCATAATGGTTCTTTTGCTGTGCTCTTGTTCCAGACATTCTGGTGTGATGTGATTGGGATATCCTGGTCAGCGCTTAAATCCCTTTTGGGATGTGATCCTGCCTTTCCTGCTTATGCAGGGTCCAGGGGTTTTTTCATCATATCACATCTTTTCCATTCCATCATGTTGGAGTCTTGAGTTGTGCATCTACTGCCAGCATGTGGCTTCTCTGACCTTCCATTTTCTATGCCCCAAGGTGCCTTTGTCACCATTTTTGACAGACTACCTATCACAGAAATAGATTCCATGCCCCAAGGTGTCCTTGTCACCATTTTTGACAGACTACCTATCATATAAATAGATTTGATTTGATGCCCAAATCTTGTTAATCACTTCAAGAGAAGTGATGTACAGTGCTGAATTTGACCTTTTCATCAACTGAGCAGTGCGAGATGGTGATCCAAGTAAAGGGCCTTCCCAATCTTAGCATGTGTTTCCCGTATCCCGTACTTGTCATCGTGATATCACAATTTCCAGACAGAACCATTGCCATGTTTTTCTTTGAGATATTACATACTTGATCAGCAATTGTATGAATTTCTAAGTGAAAACACTGCATTCCCATTTTTAGGAGACTGGAATTCCTTGTTGGTTGGTATGAGGAGTACCTGCTCAGTGGAATTCCAATGTCTTGTTATAGCTTATTGAGGTCCCCACATCAGAACTCTTCAAGATTCATCAGTCAGGTGTCCATATTTGGTTATAATGTTTTCTAAAAACCTAAATTTGTGGATGCATTTAGACCTCGAAAGATGCCCATGCAGGGTTCATTCCTCAAACAGGGTGCATCTTTTCCATGAGAAGTACTTCCTTCCGTGATATGTCTTTTCCAGATGCCACACAAAGACAAGGATGATGAGGAAAAGAGAAGATGGTATTAGAACTAGGAGGTATTGATGAGATTGAAGCTAAGGACTAAGCTACAGCTACAACTACTATATATACTAATGTACAAGCCCTTAATAGTGTGTGGCCCGGGAATCTCGGGATCTGTCAGGATTTGGGTTGGGACATCTTGTTGGGATTGGGACGGGATGGCTACTTTGGGTTTGAGTCCCGACTCACAGTCCTGACAAAAATTTGCTTTCGCCTTACAAAGACTATCTAGTTTTGATGATACTGTATGTTTAGCCATACTTGAAAACAAACCTCCTTACTCCCATCATGAAATGTCGGAATGACTCCAGTAGCTCTTCCAAGTCTAATCCGATCAAGAAATTGAGGCAAAGTGTAACGAGTGCTATCTCTCGACAAAGTAAAGCTGCTAAAGCAAAGCAAATTGAAAGCGGTATGTATATATCCAGTCTCATGAAATAGAAAAAAAAAATTCATACAATATATCCAACAGATGGCGATGATGACAGTGTCAATGATTCACCAACACCTGCTTCCAGGTATCCTGGTTCCTCACATGGTCAAACACGGACATCCTCCAATGCTAGCTCACTAGTCATTGACCTTGTATCCGAGAATGAGGCTTCCGATAGTGAAAACCAGAAGACTAGCAAGGCACAGAAGAAGAAGGAAATTCATTAGTAGTTCCTGAATTAATCATGATGCACTACTGACCTTTATTATGCAGTTGAAAAGATTGCAAAACAAACAGCGCCAATCTATGCGTTCTATCACTCTGTTCCCGACATTGAATTTGACCAGAAGGGGAGCCCGAAATACACTGTGTATGCATGTTGTAACTGCTGTTCAAAACAAAAACAAGGTCTGAGTGGAACAGATGCTGCTTCAACAAGTCAGTACCAACTTACCAGTCCAATTTTATTACTCACATTTTATAGGTGTACTCCATTGCCATGCCAAGAAATGCTGGGGTGACGAGCCTGTAAAAGCAGCACAAGATTTGAAGAATATATCAAGGGCTCGCAAGGCAGTACAAAAGTTTGGCTCAAAGAAGCAATCCATGCTGACAGCGACACTTCGCATGGTGAAAGGGTGGGCTGAATCATTCTCCACCACCCCACCATCAAAAGAAAGTGTTTGGTACATGCTGTGATCAAGATTAACCAAGTACAGTGGTTAAATTCAATGTAGTGTCGTAACTGTGCATTGGGTAGCGGAATGTGCATGACCATTTTGTGTCGTTCAGGACCATGGTTATCGCTGGCTGCAAAAAGAGGGCCGGCCAGACCAATATGTGCCAAGTAAGGAGACCATTTTGAGAGACATAAAAAATCTGTTTGAGAAAACAAAAGAAAAGATTGCCACTGAGTTACAGGTGAGTAGTACCAAAAATTTCAAAAAAAAAACTGTCCTACTCACATATTTAAACAGGATTATGATGGCAAAATTCCAATTGCAATAGATTGTTGGACCTCCCCTAATCATTGTGCTTGGATGAGCATTGCGACAAGTCGAGTACAAAGGTGCAATGATGGAACCAAAGAGATGGTGACTCACCTTCTTGACTTTGTGGAGCTCCCGCATTCACATTCAGGTGATAATATGGTGGAAACTTTGCGCAAAGTGCTAGTTGAATATGGGATTGAAGATAAAGTGAGTCTATGTGTAAAATAAAAGATATAGTCAAATAACATACCAACGTTGAAGATTATATCCATCACCTGTGATAATGCATTGGCAAACACTGTAATGGTTGGGAAGCTCAGTGAGCTTCTTCCTGCGTTTCCAGGACTTGCAGCACATGTTCGATGCTTTGTGCACACTATCAACCTAACTGCAAAAGGAGTGTTACATCCCTTCAAGTTGAAGAGAATAAATGGCCAGGTAAATGAAGCTGAAGAATCAGAGACAATTGCCCAGGACACCGAGATAGAAGAGCTCCAGGCAGAGCTAAAGGATCTCGAAGAGAATGGGGAGCAGACAAGAGACAACATTGAGGGGTTTGTTGACATTCTGAACGAGATGATGGAAGAAGAAAGACAAGAATGGAACACTGGTGTCAAGCCCATCCGTGGCGCTTTGATTAAGGTACGCTTCATTCAACAATATTGGTCAGAACCAATTCTTGATGAGAACCAATTGACTGCAAATTTCTATTTTGGGAAATAAAGTTGATTGGTTGTACCTATTGGAATTATTTCCCATAAAGGAAATTTTTGGTCAATTGGTTCTCATCAAGAATTGGTACAGACCCATAAATCTTTGTAGCTGGTTGACTCATGCTTGTTTCTTCTTCCCCTTCACAGACTCACCAAATATCTTTTAAAATTATCAACTTGCCTACTCTCCTTCTTCCTTGTTGGCGTACAATCACGGCCTTGACTCCTTTTGAAAACCAGACACTCCCTCAGGATGTATCAACCCACTGGAATTCTACATATGACATGTTGAAGGCCTTTTCTGAATTAAAGGAGTTGGTCATAAAGTTCACAGATAGCTTGTCGAATGGTCTTGCAGAATATATTCTCACTGATGATGAATGGGAAGCTGTTGAAGGGCTTGTGTTGGTATTGAAGGTATGCAATCATTCCTTTTGTAGCTCTGTTTACTCATTAATATGTTATTAGATTCTCAAGGATGCCACTGAATTTTTTTCATCTGATTTCCCAAACATCTCCGCTGTCATCCCTGCTATGGACGCAATCGATGAAGCCTTTGCTACTGGAATCATTGAACAGAAGGAACTTTGCATGCTGCTTTGTTACGCACTTTCAGTTGGAAAAAAAACCTTGAACATGTATTATTCTCTTTCCAATGATTCGCATATCTATTGCATTGCCATGGGTGCGTTTATTCTACTATGAATCTACTAGTATGTTTCTAACAATTGGCTAGTTCTCCACCCATCCTTTAAGCTCTCGTACTTCCAGCGACTTAATTGGCAAGAGCAGTGGATTCAGGATGCAGTTCATGTTACATGGAATGCATGGACTTGGTTCAAACCAATGGCGCCATCTTCAGCTGCTCCTCAAACTGAAGAAGCTAGCGTACATATTTTGTTTATCATTCCGATTCCTTTGCCGCTTATGCATTGTATGGTAACATAGACCTCAAAATCAGTTAATTCATTTGTCTCACTGATGTTCACACAAATGAGTACAGACTTGCCAGATAGTGAGACCAACAAACTCAACTGTTACCTTGCCAACAGCTGCATTCCAACCAATGATCCTTTGGCGTGGTGGTTGATGAATAGGAAAGTGTATCCCAATCTAGCTAGTCATGGGCAAGAATCATGACTCTATCTGACTCTTGACTCTTTGCTAGGATACTCTCACTCCAAACCCATGATCTTAACTCTAGCCATGAGTAGAATCACCTAAGCACAAGTGACTCTAGGATAGGATCACCTAGAGTCAAGAGTCAAATCAATCCAAGGATACTCTAGAGTGAACATTGAATAACCCAATAAGTGTTGTATTAGATATATTAAATACTAGTATACAACCCTCAGCAGTAGCAATATTGATGTTTCAGACACATTTCACTCACAATATATCATATACAGCATATAGCAAGTATTTAAGAGTATCCTGGCTAGAGTATCCTAGGTCCCAAACCAGGTGATTCTAACTCTACTCCAGAGTAGAGTCATAATCCTTTTTTTTTGTAGTATGACTCTATCCTAGAATCATTTTCAAGGATCATGACTAGAGCACCCTTGATGATTCATGATTCTTGCCCATGACTAAATCTAGCTAAGCTCGCTATCTCAATTCATATGACCATGGGTATATCCACCAATTTGTATATCTATTACTACTAACATGATTTCAGCGTCTTCGGTAGTTGTTGAGCATTCTTTCTCACGTGGCTGTATTCTCATATCTCACCTTTGCAACTGTCTTCAAGCAAACACTATCCGAGCACTTATGTGCTTTGGAGACTGGTTGCAGCAGGACTTCATTTTGAATGCAGAGCTGGTAGAGTTTCTCAGGGATAAGGGCAAGGCAAAGGACAATGCTGAGGACAATTTTTTCATTGATGACAATGAACTGCTATTGTAGCTTCTGCACTGTTTATATTAGTTAAAGTATTATAGTTAGCGATTCAATGAACTTTCACTGCACCTAAGTTATTGGGACATCCTGGTCCCGACTTATTCAGGAAACCCGTTCCTGGCCATGTCGGGAATGGGAATTTGGCTCGGGTCAGGATGGGAGGCCATTTTATGACCCGATCCCAACCCGAGCCACACACTAGCCCTTAATCCCATAAAGTAACAATGCATGAAACAATAAAAGATGACAAGTAAACAACACTAAGTACTGTACCATTGCAATTGGTTCACAGCACCTTTGTGACAGTGACCCTTGCAGAAAAATTTTGAATTGGCCACTGCACTGCATAGCTGCATGACCCCAGCAAAATTTCGCCACTTGGGACCCAAATTTACTATTTTTGGACACTTTTAGGGAAGGTCATGTCAAATGGATTTGCCACTGGTCAATTGTGACCAGTGACATGGTCAAATTTCGCCTCGCCAGAGGCCCTGTGACCCGTGACTGGCAAACCAATCAAATACTACAGTAATAAGTGATCATACATACATACATACATAGCACCAAATACAGTATCCTAGTATGAGGTGTCATTGTAATTAAGGATAGACAGGAGTAAGAGTCAATGCAGGGTTTTTGATCCAAGGGTATAAAGGTTAAGGGTAGGGGGTTGAAGCCTTCAAATCCCTCCATTTTTAAATTGATGATGTAGAAATCTCATGATGTCCTATGATCTTCAACTTATCTTTAAGGATATTTCCAAATGTTATTATATCTATTTTACCCAGAGTCTCATGAGTGGTACATCATTCTGTCCAAAATTCTTAGTAAAAACTGCAGGTTTGAAGGGTAAGGGTATGGAGGGTAAAGGTGAGGTTAGGGCCTTTCCAACCCAGGGGTTAACCCCTGTCCATCCTTAAAATTTGTAATGATCAAAGGATGATGATTGTATGATCCAAACAATTGTACATGTGTTGAACTCTAATAAAAAGGTAAGCATGTTCAAACAGTATAGCTGCACATCTAAACAGATGCATGCTAATATAGCCATGCACCAATATAGATGTGTACTAATATAAGCACCAGCAAAATATAAAAGTAAATGAAAAGAAATGATAAGTAATAGTCCATGTGGCATGAGATAGGCTAAACATTTGTAACAATATCCCAACAGTTAGCACAACTATTTAGATGCTCTTCAATATATAATTTCACAGCAGGAGATTAACAAAATGTTTATTTAGAGAGAAAAAAGGCCCTAGACTCCAAAGGGTGTAATTCTTATTCAGTTATCTTCAAATTTGAATTTATATTTCAATATATGGTCTTAATATATATCTATTGACTGACACAGTGGGGAAGAAGAAAAATTTAAGAAGTTCTAAAATGACACTTTTAGGCCCAGTATAAGCCAATAAATTTCTTGAGACCTTGAGGCTTAGTAAAGACTGTTATTTGACTGTATAATGCTCATGAACAAAATTTGCAAGGGTGTTGAACTACAAGAAAAAGAAAAGTACCCATTTGGAAGTCACTGTAGCCTACCGAAGCCATGTTAATTGTCCACTAAAGTGCCCATACAATATAATGAAGTTACCCGGTGCTCAGTGCTGCTGATTTTTGCAACAAGGAGGTCTCAAGAGGCTGCATGACGACTGGAATGGGCATGAGAATAGTAGATAATGGCCCGGGGAAGAAGCCGAAGTGGCAGTACATTGGACCGAAAATCAAGAAATGAACCATGCCCCTCCCGAGTGCGCTACTCACACAGAGCCAAGCGCCTTATATATAAGCTTGATGATCTTGGCAGGCTACATGGAACAGGTATCGGCAGTCTGGATTCTCAAGACTACTTAATCTCAAGCTGTCAACGAAGTTACTTCAATCTTCTTTTACTCTCTATAACATCCAATATGGCACATTCTCCTCGGTATGAGTCAAGTCCATTGCCTTCTGTGTCCTAAATGAAGCCATTCCATAGGAGTTTCCCTGGCGCTCACCATTTCAGCATAACAGGCCCTGTCTTCAACAACAATTTATCCACCTATGAAGCCCTTGCATCGATAATGCAGTCAGCAGCACCTGTCACATCTCCTAACAATTCGGCGGAGTGTGAGATTCGGACCAATCCTGTGCAGAACATTGTGTCAGGAAATAAATCTGATTCAGCAGTATATGCACACTTGCTAATGACCCAAAAGCGGGGGTATCCTCTGTGGAGACCAAAAGATGATGACCCACGCCTACCAGATATCTACAAACAAACTGGAGTCCACATCGGAGATGTTGGAATCCTGGATCAGTTTGGAGGATTTGATTATCTATTTAATGTGTGTCATCCAGCAGACCACCCACTAAATGAAGGAAGAGTCCCAGAAAATTTCAAGCTTCTGGAAATTGACTATACTGACATCAAAGAGTCTCCACAAGAATTTAAACCAAGCTCCTATGTCGAAAGTAAACCCTCTCATATCAGCAAAACTGTACTCTCTGGCCAGCCTCTTCCGTACGTTTCATCATCTTGCATATTTCCATGACATTCATTCCGTTGCTAGAGGGTGCCACAAGAAGTTGGGGCGGGCTTATCATTCAGCTCATCAGCTACCAGTGGCGCTTTGCTCATTCTACCAGAAGGTGGAAAGAGAATTGATCATCAGCAGCTTTCCATGTTCTATGATTATGCTGTAGAGTGCGCCCAATCTTGGTATGCTCATGTCAACGAGCCCATGGCTCGTGGAGTACATAATGGTGCACTCTATCTTGTTACTGGATTTGACAAAGCAAGGGCCTGGGGAGTGGCATCTTTCATTGATGCTAATCCAGGAACTGTATCTCTAGACTTTGTTCCCGGGGCATTAAGCAATGTAGGAGGGCATCCTACATATTGGTTCTCCAAACACAACTGTGCCTCAGCATCAAGTGATGCTGACAATGTCTTTGGAAACCAGTCAGGATGTGTTTTCCTTCGTGGCTTCAAAATTGCAGTTCGACACAATCCGTTTACAAATATTCCCAAGTTTTGCTCATCCGTGAAATACATCTCTGATCTCGATGTTGAAGAACTCTTTCCAAAACCCAAAATGGTCAGCAACTTTTCTACCTGGTATTCTATATCACAACAGCCAAATCACACTCCTTGGATGCCATCAAATGAATGCAGTGTCTTGCCCAATCATGTATGTCTCTACTTGATAATCTGAGCTGCATTCTAGCACTTACTAGGGATTTGGCTATTTAGATGTATCATCCTTCAGATGTAATAAATGAATGGGTTTTGAGCAATGTGTGTGTTAAACTTTTATTGGAGCATTTGGCAAAATCCATCACACTTACTTGGCCTTAGTATGATGAAGTAGAGGTTTCAATCACTCATGATGATGACTGGGCCTCTGTCATAGAAAATGTATGTCATTCTTTATAAGATGAATGCATTGACTAGAATTAAATTGTACCAGGATGAAGAGGAGATGCCAGCAAATGAAGAACTAGTTCATCGCATTAGCAGACATCTCAAACTTACAAATGGCCATGGTATGTATACCAGTGACTTGAAGCTGGATTTCAATTATTTTTCTAGTATCTACTTATTTTTGTAATAGGTTTCATGCATGCTCACTTTCATCGTTATGCTCAGCCAAGTACCATGGTCTCTTTTGATGGAGGGAAGGAGAATCAGTCATCTACTACTATCCAGAACTTGAAGACAGAGGAGGAATTCTGCAATGCTTTGATAAAGCTGCAGAGTGCTGAAACAGTGGAGAGAGTTGCTGCTGAGTCTGCTGCAGCATTGGAGAAGTTGAAGGAGGAGCACGCTGCTGATCTACGGATGACTGTTAAGGCCAAGGATAGCTTGCTTTCGGAATCTCTATCGTCACGGAGCCTGGCTCTTCAGGAACTCCAGGAGGAACACTCTCCTGCCATCTCCAGGAAGGAAACTTCTCATGTGGAGGAATTAGAGAGTCTCAAGGCCGAGCATGATCGTGCTCTTGCAGACAAGGATGAAGGTGCAGAGATTGAGCTTGGTAAACTGCGCTCCGCCATGACGAGGAAGGAAACAGCGCTCAATGAAGAGCTGGAAAAGGCAAAGGCTGACCATACTGCCACACTTTCTTCGGTCCAGGCAGAGCATGCAGCTATACTCTCTTCGATCAAAGCCGACCACGCCGCTGTACTTTCTTCCGCACAAGCGGATCATGCTTCTTCGCTCGCTTCCTTGCAGGCTGAGCATGCTTCGCAGCTGGACCGACTCCATGCAGAACACGAACAACTGTTGTCCAAGCTCCAGGAGGAACAGAAGGTTGAGAGTGAACGACTAGAATCTGCTCTCGCTTCCGTGCAGAATGACTCTTTTGCTGCTGCGACCGATGTTCGTACGGCGCTCGACGGTGCTGTTCAATCCCAAAAGGAACAGCACGCAGCGCTATTGGAAGATATTGCACGGTCGCATGAGGCTGAACTCCAGGATCTGGCTGCTGCCCACGAGCAGACGACCAGAGACATATCCGCTGCCTCGTACGAGAAAGTAGCATCTCTCCCAGAAGCCCACACCGCCGAATTATTGAAGCTTAGAGCTCAACACCGGCAGGAGATCACCGAGCTAAACAACAGCCTTGTTGCACTCCAGGAACAGCACAAGTCGTCTTTGGAAGATGTTCGGGCTTTGGGTGAGAAGACTGTGGCTAAGGCGACGCAAAGGCTACAGGCCACTCTGGAGGACTTGAAGAGTCAGCATGCCAAGGAAAGCGAAACTCTCCGCAAGGAGAACGAGCTTCTTGTGCAGGACCTAGAAGCCCACAAAGTTGCAGCTGACAAGTTCTTGTTGCGAGACCAGGAACGACAATGTCAAGAAGAGCAGATCACCCGGAAAGACGACACCATTCGAAGCATGCAAGAAGCATTTTCGGGCGTCCAGAGCGAACGCGATGGTCTTGCCACCGAGCTTGCTAAACTTCGGTCGGAAATCGAGAGGACTCGTATGGAGCAGTCTATTCCGGTTCAGGAAGCTTCCAAACGTGAGTATCTGGTTGTGGAACTAGAGCGTCATCGTTCTATGCTAGCGGAGCTTCAGGAGAATCTCCAAAAGGTCAAGGACGAGAAGGACACCTTGAAAACGGAAAAGGGTCGTTCAGATACGCTCGTACGCGAGTTACAGGCACAAATTGCTCGAAGTGCGTCTCCACCGAACGGCCGACCAACCGGAGACCGAAATTTGCCATTCAATCGTGCCCCTGGTGCCAACAGTGCCAAGTTGCCGCCTCCTACACCTCCGCCATCCGTGCCGCCTCCACCTGCCCCTCGCACGACTCAGTATGATCCTGACTATACCGTATCATCTGCGACTACCTCTTCTGGATTCTCTTCCTCCTCCTCTCGGGACTCTCAGCAGATTCCCGAATCTCCAGCTACACCAGCGACGTCTCTCGGTCATGGTTTGGTCATGACACCGACGCCTCTATCAGACGGTAAATCGCAGGCCAAGATTGACGAAAAAGCGAAGCAACTGGAGGAGCAGGGGGCTATGATTAAGACGATGAACAAGCAACTCACGCACTGTGAAAGCGATCTGCAAACGCACATGGATCTAGTGAGCACCCTGGAGACTTCTTTAGGCGACTCGGAGAAGAATCGTAGGTCTCGCATCAATGTTTTACTTCTGTATACTGACCGTGTTTACTCTACCAGTCCGGAAAGCTCGTATGCATGCAACAGAGCTTGCTCGTGAAAGGGACCGGTTGAATGGAGAAATCGAAACGCTCCGGAAGGAGCTTACCGAGACTAAGCGAGAGGTGCTAAATGTCCGCCAATCAAAGGTGGAAGAAAAGCAATCCTACGAGCAGCGTCTATTAGACGAGGAGAGGAAGGCCAAGGAACGTGCCCGCCAACAGCTGATTTCTCGGATGGACGAGCTTCCAAAACGAAAATCCAAGTTTGCTTGTTTTTAATGTTGCATACGGTATGGACTCCTCAGCGCTCAGGTATAGTAATAGTATAGTTATGTACCTTTTTGATTTTGTGGTTTTGATTGAATCGTATATGAATGAAGGCTAGGCTTCTAGAGAAATCCAAGAAAAAAATTGAGGGTTCGAACGGTTGAACGTCAACGATGGTCGCCGAAAAGAACATGCCAGAAACCACTCCGCTTTTTTTTTCATGAGCTCTCGACGTGTCCTTATTTGGAGGCATGGCTAGCGAAAAGAGATCTCTAGCCATGCCCAAGGCAGTTTTTTTGAGAAAGGCGCCGTTAGTTGTTCTCACGCCACGTAAAGATCTTAGAGCAGACAACCTCGACCACCTCTTACACAAAGACGGTCACAGTAGTAGATGGGCTTGAGGATGCGAGTCGCTACTGGGTCGTGCTCCTTCCTTTCTTCTTTCCGCTTCGCTCACGCCCCAGATCCACCCAAATCTGATAACCCTCCAACTTGACGTGCACTGTAATGCCTGATCCGGATGTTGCTAGAGAGAGAGCTGCTAGTAATGGTGGAGTTGAATAGGAATGTCGGCTTGGAGGAACTTGGTGGCGCTCGTACTAGAGAGGTGCACTGGCACTGTTGCGTTTTCATTCTCTTTTGTCTATCTATTGCTTCGTTTTCCTTCCCAGTCTGCAGATTTCCCAATCGTCTGCTGACAAATTCATGCTCGTATTCCTCTCATTATCATAATCAACTTCGAAATTGACTGGCTGCGAATTCAAGGGATGTCTTCAAGATGAAAACACCGATATCGATATTGATCTCCTCTAACTTGCCAATTACCTTTACCGTTTTTAGTCGAATCAAAAGTTCTTCCCATCTACAAAATCGGATCGAGAGCGGAAGAAAGTACCACTGGGATCGGTTTAATTTAGTGGGAGGGAATGTTCATTGTTCGTGCTAGAGACTCACAGGAAGTCAATTCTGGATACAACTATTAGGGTGAGTGCTCATTCCTCCTGCGCGTCTTCGCTCTCGCTGACAGTTAACCTCTTTCAATCTGGGCTCTCTAGAGGGCTTCGATATCCATCTGTTCATTCATCACCATCTTCTCCATCTAGATTACATTTCCAGTGTTATTGAACTAATGAACGACATACGCAGGTTTCGTTCAGTACTCAGTGTTCTGATGCTGGATGTGCAGAGAATCGAGATCGAGATGTTCATACTGAGATTCTGGCCATCCGAAATTACTTGCAATTACTCGCCTACAGACTCGTTGACAGGATGCACACTTTAATCGTGACGTCTCGGACTGACAGTTGACGACGACCTTTCGATGGACAAAGGGAAAGGCGGGCACTATAATCTATATGTTACTAATACAGTAGTATGGGCTTTCAAGATAGCAAGACTCCAGGGAAAACAACAATCAATTCACTGGGGCGAATATTACATGACCATATACAGAGGCCATATTTCAACAGCGAAGAGGTTCATCGCTGTGCCTTCTGCGGGTTGAAATGGGGAGTGAAGCCTCACGTAGTCACCGCGTATGAGAAATTAACCCGAGCACCTGGATGAAGCTGTTCGTACACTCAAGAATTCTCCCAAGTCTGCAAAGAATTGTTGATAGGTCGCGTTATCAATACAGTATTGGCTTTCCAAGAATCCGCTAATCCTTTCATTCTAAAAGAAAACCACTAGCGGAACTATGTACAGTCTACAGAGTCCGCAGCACTAATTCAATAACGCTTGCATGGTAACCGTATTTAAGCCTCGAATACCAACTTTGAGGTACCCACTCTCTTCTTCCAAGAGTTTCGAAAGCTCACGATCAGCTTTCAACTCGTCTACATCCCAATGCGCCCATACAAAGCGGCCATGCAACCAAGATGCTTCTGGGGAGGCCGCCCATACAGAAAAGTCTGCTGGCAATGCGACTAGAACAGAGTCAATACCTTTAAAGGTCAGCTATGAAAGTGGAGAGACTACGTACATTCATCCCAATTAAAAGCTTCACGATCAAGCATTGCAGCAGCAGGTTCCGAGTACAGTAACCCTGGATGGAACGAAAGAATCTGAACATCGTCCACAGAACGTTCATCTGCAATCCGTCCCAACATCGCCGTAAATGCAGATTTGGATGTGTAATACGTGTTTTGACTTCCCGAGGGGTACATATGCACCCCTCCCGTTGAAACATTGAGAAGGTAAAGCTTCAATCCCGTTGGACGAAGAGTCTGTTTTACGAAAGTAGCAGACATTAGAAAATTCCCCCCAACGTTAACGTTGAATGCTTCCATGATCTCCTCCTGTTTCAAGGACAAGGTGTCGGGAGAATTAGGGTAGAAGTGGGCGGCATTAAGAACTAGGACGTGGACGAGGATGTTCTGCGAGTGCAGGAACTCCCAGAGAGAGGAGATTGAGGCATTGGAGGCAATGTCGGCTTGGCGAGCAATGAATTCCGTGGTGTTACCTCGGAATTCTTGGTTCAATCTAACCAACGCTTCATCTAGTAACCCAGCTCTCCGGCCTATGATGATGATTCTGGATGCACCTGCTTTGGCGAAGGAACGAGCGATTTCGAAGCCTAGACCCCCACCGCCGCCGGTGATGAGGATAGTCTTACCGGCTTGGGTGAGGGAGGGTTTGGTGGGTGAGATGGAAGGATAGGTGTCCTTGTGGTAGGTGGGGGTTAGTTTTGGGAGCGACATTATTCAATCTAAAGGTATGCGAAGCTTGTGAATACTCTTCTGATAATATTGACTCGAAACTTATATCTGCCATTTTATATCTACTTCATCAGGCCCAGGGTCAGCGATTTGACTCGTTCTGCGTCATTTATTCCCCGGAACCGGCGTGAACGGTGAATATGATTTTCTTCTCCGTCTGCTGAGTTTGGGGTTAGTAAGTTTATCCCGTTTATCTCGGTAGCTGCTAGCCTCAGCACTTATTAATTCGCCACTCGATCGGGAGAGTGTATCAGCAAAAGGTGGAACTATATACTTATTTATGGCGTACGTTGAGCAGCAGCAGGGTTCGGACGTATATGTTGCGGTTTCGGGCATACGGAACGGTGGTTGACTGAAGGATGAAGCGGCGACAGCTGGGGAGGTGGTTTAAAACAGTGGTATTCATTGCCAGACTTTCCGTTCAGATCAGCCCTTAGCCACTCGAACGAGGAGGATGAGAGTGAGGGAGGTGCCAGTGGGAATTCAGTGTTCCCAATTGTAATCGCTCTCGACCTGAAGATTTTTTGCCTTGCGTATATATTCTCAAGACGCACCAAGAACTGCCTGCGCTCTCTCAGTGAGTTTGCTGATCGGTTATTTCCTAAGTTGATCACACAAGTAAGTTATGAAAAGAGCCATTGTGACTTGTTTTTTTTTCTAGCACAGAGCCCTAACTTGTATATGATATGTGCATTGCGTGTATGAAGAAAGGTCGGTGACACCGCTGTCAGAAAAACAGAAGCAAATCCATACTACCACCCAGAGCCCGGACAAAAAGTAACTATAAAAGTGATTCTGAACACAAAGGAAAGCGGCCTATCATCGAAGATAATCTACCTATCCGACCACTGTTGCCTAAACGTAATGTTGTCACTCAACGTTCGAAGATCAAGAGTGGAAAAGAATGCTTACCTTTTGCAGAGCGACAAAGGTTTGGGATAAGATACGACCGTTCATTGTGGTCCCAGTTTCGAGCGTAACGGACGTCTTTGCGAGAATGACACCCTCAATGTGGGCACCGGCATCAGCAGTGACTGCGCCAGAGACAACCCAGAAGATATTGGAAGCGAGAACACCTCCGACGAGGGTAACACGGGCGCCGGCCGCAACAGTGAGAGTTCCAGCGATCTGGAAAACAAAGACTTTTTGGTACAATGTTAGAAAAGATAGATGAGGGCAGCTGCAAGGGCTTACCATCGGCAGAGGTCCCACTAATGGTAACACCACTAGCACTGATGGTGACTGATGAAGTCCATTTGTAGAGTGCAGGTGTGAGTACAAGGCCACCGATTGCACCTGAAATCACCAAGTAAGATCAGTGAGTGACCTACAATGTATAAACACGTACCACTAGCAAGGTTGGTGAATCCTGGATTTACAAGACCATTTGCATTGGTGAATGCTGTCTGCATATTTGAGATGGCGGTCGTCAAGGTAGCGGGAGTAGGAGCTGCATAGGATGCGGCGAAAAGGTCGCCTACAACTTGGCTCGATGTAGAAAACGCTCCGGTCGATGCAAGAGTCAGCGTAAATCCAGTCAAAGCATTCGCTGAGATAGGGCTAACCCCAACGTTTCCGGCTATACGCTGTTGAGAATGAAGCCACAAAGATATAGTACGATCAGCTCACTTATGGCAGATGGGGGAACAGTTGAAACGCCCGTCTCTGAAAGAATGGCAAAATTAGCTGCGGTGCCGAGGGCGATGGGAGCTGGTCCTAGATTGATGGCTCCTGGTGCCGCTCCTACACTGAGGAAGGATGCCTGAAAGTAGTCCAAAGGTCAGGATGTAGGAAGATGAAATAAGCAACGAAGTAGAGCTTACCCAAAGGCTGAGACAGACAATTTTGTTGAGGGCAGAAAGCATTCAGAGTTGTTGAGAGGATATCTGGAGGCGAGGATGCTGAAGAAAGTATTCTACATACTGCTGCTTTTATAGACTTTTGACCTTGCAAAATACGTCTCTCAACCTCGTCATAGTTCGCCATCTTGCAAGAACGATATATACTTTGAGGCACTGAAAAAGAAGACAAGAAAAAAAAGCCCTGAGCAGAGTCACAGCAATGTTTTGCCTAATGCGCAGTTTCTCGACTCTGGCCGTGATGCGTATAATGCTTACGACGGCATTGAAGAGGCGGAACGAGCCAGGTGAAAGGGATGGCTGCAATACGGTTACCCTTGCCAGTGGACGAGGGTTTGGGCAGCGAGAAAGGACGAAAGTCTGACAGAAGGGGAGCGTCAGTCACTTTCCGTCTGAAGATAGAGATTGTCAGAAGCGGTCTTGGCGAGAAAATTAATACATTCGCAGCTTCTCTGGAGCAAGGGATAATTCCAGAGATATCAGTCAATTTGGTCTGTCAGTACGTTGTGCACCCGGTAATATCCGTCCTCATCTATCCCATCTTTTAAGCAAGCTATTTTGTGAATGAAGCTTGTACATTTTACATGAGCGGATCGAAGAGGCAGTTGGAGCCTGCCTCATGTGAGGGATGACTGAAGTTTTAAACCCCAGGAGCTAGGAGAGACCAGGAGAGGCCAGGCTAAAAACATCCCAACTTACGTTGGCGTAGCACATGAACGATGCAATGAGCTCCCGCAAGTGTTCCGGATGAGAGCGACATTGGAAATAGAAGAACGTACGTACCGACGCATTGGCGAAAAAACGGGATGAGAGGCATGTGTTCCCGAGAAGAAGGGGATGTGACCTAAATATTAAAAAGCGAGACAAAAATACGCTGTCGATGACGAACCTTTGCTCTCAACACTGGAGCCAGCTTTCGCATTATCGAGTGTGGTTATCCGTTCTTGTGAGCTTCGACTGAGGGTGTAGTCAATACGGATCTGGCAAACTTTCCCATTCATCCATTGTGTCGCGATTTTGACCTCCGTTGGCGAAGATGGATATAAATTACCTTTTTCATGCAACTCTCACTTCCGTCAAAATTCAATACCTGAGGCCTGCGGCCTCGCTGCCAAGAATTTTAGTTCCGATAAATGCTCTGAATAGCGGATCGTGGTACAGTTTTATCTCCGTTTGCTCTAATGGTTGAGAAGATTCGGACGGATGTACAACCATTTTTGAATCCTGTGGACGGATACATTTTTCCATCAAGCGCGGTTTCTTCTTATGTAGGTCGGCATTAACATTGTCAGAGTCTGGTATTCGAGACTAGGTCGGCATCGCTATCGAATAAGGCGCCGCTAAAAAATTCTGCATTCTATCGTCCAACGTTAGGCGCCGTTAGATTGTTCTCTTCGACATTCGAAGCTACGTAAAGATCTTAGAGCACCTCAATCACCTCGACCACCTCTTACACAAAGGCAGTCACAGTAGCATAGATGGGCTTGAGGATGAGAGTCGCTACTGGGTCGTATTCCTTCGTACTTGGTCCGACTGTGGCTGAGAGTATGAGAAAAATGCCTTAGAGCTCTCTCTCTACTTTATGAATTCAACCCTTCCTTCGTCCTTCTGGATTGGAATAGGCCCTTATGCAATACATCACCCAAAAATCCTGGCTGGCTTCAGACTGGCTTCGACTCGAAATTTTTGCTTTAAGTGACTCTTGAGTCTGGTTTGTATAAATTCCGCTCCTGTTAAATCGGATTTGATGCAGCTTAATGATGGATTATGTAGTGTAGGGGAACGACGTTGACAGTAATTTGCGGGAAAGATTGTGGAAAGTCGGCGAGAGACTCTGGCGTGATGAGATAAGAGAAAAATGAGTGAGCAGGACTCATTACCTGGAGGCTGATACTGATGCGCTCAAGTGGCAAACCATACCATAACCATTTCAGTTGAATCGCGTGGAATCGTTTCGAACGAGGGAGGAAAATCCAGGAAAGCCACGAAATTGGAGGTTTCCGGAGTCAGAGCCAAAGTCGAAAGGAAAGAAACCGTTCAGTCAACAATTGTTCGAGCAAAAGAAAGAGCAGAGAGTACGCATGCTTGCCGATTGTTTTCGTGGTTATCATTTATAAAACTCTTCATACAACCCAATTCTAGCCAATTCTGCATTGATTCTGCACGCTTGGCGTTTGGCGGCGCTACTTCAAGTTTTCCTTTATGGCAGTTCATACCAGTCCCGCTATTGTTGTGTTGCTTTTTTCGAAGTACTCCTGTTAAAGCTGGTAAATTTAGAATCTTGTTTTCGGCTTCGCTTGTCCGCTGCAGGGTCGGAAATGCGGAAGATGGAAGAACATGGCGCCAGCAATAAGCGCTCGTCTCCGTTCAAGTTCTCTTGCTTGCACCACGATGCTCATTTCTCAAACTTCTACGATATCTCCATCGACCGTACTCAGTGTTGCTCTGGCTGCCGATGCAAGGCGCTAGCCATAACGCACCGGATTCAAATCGAAAAAAGCAGCGAATGCGCCAAGTTTTTTTCGATACGACGCCTTCTTCGACAACGTCAACTAAATCTCAGTCAACAGAGGCTCAGGCACTAGCACTGACGCAGAACTATTTTTCTCGCCGCTGATTACCTTTTACGACTTTGGGTTGCTAAAATCAACTCGATTCTTGGCTTTTAGCTGGAGGAGCACCGACCTACCTCTGATGAATGCCTATTCGAAACCTCTGTAATCAGACTCAACTCCCTCTAGATCGGAACGCTGTCAAGCCGTCGTTCATTCTGGAGCACATGGATGTTTTGTCTTTTCATTTCTTATTTCTTGTTCTAAACGTCCGTTTCTTGAATTCTTCCCTTCCATAACCTTCCCTCCTCTATATACCACCCTTCCGCACCTCCATATAGCGGCCGTAACTCCCCTCCTCTGCTCCCGCACCTCCCTTCCCTCCTCCTCCCTTCCCCTCCTCCTCCTTCGCTATGCCCATAAACACCTTTTCACTATTCTCTCCGCATTTTGGTATATCCAACTCGTCTAAACGACTCTTGGACGCCGCGAGACCACATAAAACCACTGGAAAGTAAGTGGAAGACTTTTATACGACATGGCTCAGTAACCACGGCGCATGTCCAACACGGAAGTTGCAATCGTCTGTCTGGAAAGCAGGTAATGGATAATGATTGCATTAAAGGTGCTCTGTGGTTGCGTACGAGATAATTAAATAAAAACCAATCCATCTGCGCATAAGCCTCCTTGAAGGGTGCCGTGGAGGCAAAGTAAGTATGCTGCACAATTTCTTGGGTAAGATGCAACCTCTCCTTCGGTACAAGGGTCGACCGATGTCCGCAACTGCCAATTGCCACACAGGAATATTGACGCTAACTCCAGGGGCCAGCTCGCTCCTTCCAAGTCACTAGAAGAAAACGGTAAGTGTAGCCCTATACGGTTCATGACCTCAATGAGACTGACGAGATACCGCACAACCATGCGTCATCTTTTGACAATATCCAGTAAATGCTAGGAAGAGGGGTTTACTAAGCGGAAATGTAAAAGCCATAGACTCGAGCCAGTCGCCGTAGTGAATGCAGCGACGTTTGATGATGAGTCGATCAAAGTGCCGCAAACGCGGCACCCGAACTTCGATCGTCTTTCATCGAACGTCACCGGGCCGACACAGCCGGCTGGTTCGAGTCTATAAAAGCCAATACTTAACTCAATCAGGTATAGGTGTATCCAATAGGTAGATTCAGAGCACCGTTGATACTTCAATCGAGGCCCTTTCTTTCGTTTAGGACACAGACAATGGTACGATGATCAACATTTCATAGGAATTGAATCTTATGATCCTTGAATTTACAGCTGCAGATCACCTGGAAGACATTGTGCGAATTGAAAAAGTCGAGGGAACATGCTTGACGGTCACATTCGGACTTACTCTTCTAGTACTACTATTCATAAATCTACAGTACTGCCGTACTCGAGAGCATGGATTCTGGAAAATCCAAAGTGGGGAGCAGGTTTAATGCGGGGTAAATATACCATATAAGATTACATTTTTCGATGGCAAGTCGGCCTGTGCCTCCGATAGTTGAAACAGCTGCTAACTTAGGAGGCTGACGAATTTAGACCTCTAGATCCTTGCTATCCTCGATAGACGTATGAACGTGCGGTATCGGCTTTTCACTGCCGATTACACCTTTGGAGCTGAAAGCTGATGGGAGCAAGGGAGGACGGAAGTTAGGAGGAAAATTACATACGCCTCAAATCGGCAAACCTTGAATTTGAAGACTTGATATTGTTTCTCTTGTCGGCATTTTTTTCCTTATCCCTCTGCATCGGACCCCGCCAATGCTTTGCGATTGGACATGAGAATATCGGAGACGTCATGGTACAATCTTCTCCATTCGCAATTCTACCGAAATCCGAGGTTCGGACGGCCACCGTCGTATACCGTTGTCCTGCACAGAATCACACTTGCAAAAAATCAATAAAAAATATCCAGTTAATATCCATGATGTCCCTTCAGACTTGGCCGCAGCGCCAGGTCACGCCATGATTTTAGTGCACACGACGGTCAATTGCTCCCCGTCTTCAAACACTATAAAAGACTAGATGTTTGACCATGATGCTCCATTCAACAGGTTCATCTCGTTGGATATCTCTTCGTTTCTTCTCTTCTATACTCTTTACACCTCTACGATATGAAATTCAGACTTCCTTGTTCTAAACGTCCGTTTCTTGAATTCTTCCCTTCCATAACCTTCCCTCCTCTATATACCACCCTTCCGCACCTCCTTATAGCGGCCGTAACTCCCCTCCTCTGCTCCCGCACTCCCCCCTACCGTGAGACTATATCAGCGATCGGAATCTTTGTTTCCTCTTGTAATTTCCCTCAACGATGGCAGGCAAGAGCCTTTGTCCCTGTACAGTCTTAAGACGGAGACATTTAGAACAAACTCGCGTTTAACGGTAATAAGAGTATGGAATCACATGACCATCCTACCCAGTTCCTGCCCAGCTCCCGGCAGGAACTGGGCATTACGTTTCCTGATCGAAATTTAAAGAAATTTCGATCGAAAAAGATAAGATATTTCGTTATCTTTTTCACATGAAAAACAATAGAGATTACGGGCGAAATTCGGATTGAAAAAGACAATGAATTGCGATACCTTTTTCGGGTGAAATTATCAGTCTTTTTCGACCGCGATTCATACTGAAAAAGACGATTATTTTCAAAAATAATTTCGACATCAATTTCGCTCGAAATTATTTGATGCACTAGCCGTGTTCGACAACGTCAACTAAATATCAGTCAACAGAGGCTTAGGCACCAGCACTGACGCAGAACTATTTTTCTCGCCGCTGATTACCTTTTACGACTTTGGGTTGCTAAAATCAACTCGATTCTTGGCTTTTAGCTGGAGGAGCAACTTGGATAACCGACCTACCTCTGATGAATGCCTCTTCGAAACCTCTGTAATCAGACTCAACTCCCTCTAGATCGGAACGCTGTCAAGCCGTCGTTCATTCTGGAGCACATGGATGTTTTGTCTTTTCATCTCTTATCTCTTGTTCTAAACGTCCGTTTCTTGAATTCTTCCCTTCCATAACCTTCCCTCCTCTATATACCACCCTTCCGCACCTCCATATAGCGGCCGTAACTCCCCTCCTCTGCTCCCGCACCTCCCTTCCCCTCCTCCTCCTTCGCTATGCCCATAAACACCTTTTCACTATTCTCTCCGCATTTTGGTATATCCAACTCGTCTAAACGACTCTTGGACGCCGCGAGACCACATAAAACCACTGGAAAGTAAGCGGAAGACTTTTATACGACATGGCTCAGTAACCACGGCGCATGTCCAACACGGAAGTTGCAATCCGTCTGTCTGGAAAGCAGGTAATGGATAATGATTGCATTAAAGGTGCTCTGTGGTCGCGTACGAGAATAATTAAAATAAAACCAATCCATCTGCGCATAAGCCTCCTTGAAGGGTGCCGTGGAGGCAAAGTAAGTATTCTGCAACAATTTCTTGGGTAAGATGCAACCTCTCCTTCGGTACAAGGGTCGACCGATGTCCGCAACC